>CM060604.1:3487166-3514666 GCA_030578255.1 Tiaroga cobitis
AACACACACTATATCTATAAATCACAGCGTGGAGAGAGCGATGTGAGGTGCTTCCCTGTAACCCTGAGGATCGAACCTCACAGGTGTGTGTGTGTGTGTGTCTATTCCACACACAGGATCACAACAGGAAACGTGTCATCAGACAACTATGCAAAATAACTTCTGAATCGTTTTGTTATTTTAACCCTCTGAGGTCGGCTATCACGCCGGCGCGATAGTCTCGCTTTTTTCTTATCAGTGCAAAAGAAACTCAAAATACTCTGTTGATTTTGATCTTACATATTAAGTGTTGTACATAATTAGATCCTGATAAGTGTCAATTTTTTTTGTGGATACTCACAATAAAAACAAAGTGTTGTGCTTTTCACCAAATAAAGAAAAACAAACATGATGCGCGTTCTGCCTTCTCTCTGTCAGTGAAGTCCATTCTGAAACGCGTCCTAAGATTATTTTTAATTCCGCGAATACTTGTCATACAGGCACGAGTGTTTTTCCATAATGAAGCTTGAACTCTCTTCTTTTAAATGAATGAATTTATATAAAAAAAAACAAATATTCTCAGCTTATGTAATCTGTATGAAAAGTGAGAGATGTCAGTATTTTTCTTTCCAGCTCATTACACCTAATTACGCGTTAATGTGCCACGCCCACGGAGAGCGCACGCTATTCAAACGCAAATGATCTTAGACGAGCCGTTCAAACATGCCAACGCCCTCCAGCTGGATTATAAAACACATCGTGTTTAGTAAGTATCTTGTACAGCTGTGTACACAGCGTATCCTTTCGCTGTGAGGAATAATACTATCTAACCCTGGAAAATGTACCAGAAGTGCTGGTAGTTTCATTTCGAGGAGCAACGGATCCAGCTGATGTAGTAAGTCATTTATTCTAGTGCTTTGTTCTAATCGTGATATTGAATTTGTCGGACTGTAAACCGCAAAAAGACTGTTTAAATATGAATTGCGTGTCTGTGTGTAGGCTAAATGATGAGTGAACGGCATAGGCGCGCGCGCTTTGTTTACTACAGTTATACAGCCGTGCCTTGTTCATTCACTCTCGCACCTACATTAGTAAACGTTATGTTTACATGAACACATCCAAACTATATTCCTATAGCCTACTAAGATGAGTAAAAATAGACTGAAATATGTTGAAATAAAATGTCTGTATAAGCAACAAGCTGCAAATTCACATGTATATACTAATATATCATACACAATATATTACAGACTAAATATGAATGTTTAGACACGGTTTTGTGATTAGTTTTGGATAGATTATAAAGTTTTGACTGTAAAAAAAGACTACTGTCACATTAAATAGGTACGCTTTTGTTCACCAATTTCTGCTCATAGTTAAATATACTATAGTATGATGTTTTGTCAAAAATAAAGTAGGTAAATTGAATTATCAACTAAGATGTTATTATAGTGTTTGTTCCAATATTCAAACTAATGAATCCTTACCTTTTTTTAATACGTATGATAAAATGTATACTTTTTACAAAGAAATACACTTGAAATATTGTTAAAATTGTAATTGTTGTTGTAATTGTAACCTATTTGTAATTGGTTACAATTTCTAATTGTAAAATATGTATAGGCTATATAGATCATTTCTTTTGTCCTTGCATTCTTTGGGATCCTGTGACACACCTGTGTGAAAGGGCTAATTAATATGCAGCTCATTATGCGGCACATTATCCGGCCTTTGTCTTCTCAGGTGTGAACACGCCTCCACGCATATTGCCTTTCCAAACAAAAGGTCTCTAATAAAATTTGTGTATGTGTTTGTGTAAATGATTAGGCAGGATGATTTTCAGATCATTTTGAAGCAAAAATTCTAGGCAACAACACTGATTAGTCAAAAGTCTTGTGGACACATATTTAGTATGTGTTTTGTGGCCTTATTTCAGACACTTTAAGTTTTAGTTTTTTCAATAACCATGCATAAGCAATATTCTCTCAAAAATACAAACATGTTTCATAATTGTTGCTCAGAAATTACGGTAGCCCAGTTTGTGCTATATTGAGTGAATTTACACCTTTGCCATTAACATGTTTATAAATAACTGAAAAGAGCACAAATGTCAGAGCATGTCAGAACACCTCAAGGACCCCAAAAACCCATTAGACCTCAGAGGGTTAAACTGGTTTCCAGAATGGAACTAGCGGAGAGAACCGGTTCGTGGACGTCCTTCCACTGCTCCACTCATGTGCGGGAAACCCTCACACTAGAGCTTCTCAAGCCACGTGAAGCGAACATGACAGAAACACACACAACGCCCAGGGATGGAAATTAACATTTTTGTCCACCGGCCACTGTGGCGGGAGGATTTCAAAGTCTACCAGCCACTCAATGTTTTTACCAGCCACTTTCTTGTTTTTAACAGACAATGTGTAACTGCATGTGAAAATTAATACTACAAGATCTACAATCCTTAACCAGTTTATTTAATCTCAAGTCTCAATGAAATACTGACATTTTCTCTTTCTCTCTTATTCACACACAAACCATGAACTGATATACATTTCGTTAAATGAGTAGGGCAGATTAAACAAAAAACTGAACCGATGCTAAACCGCACTCTATGCTGGAGGTTGCCCTCTCTGCGAGAGTACCGTAACACTTCAAATAATAGCCAAGGTCCAAATAGACGCCCGTCTCTTTTACACGCCTGGTGTGGCGACAGGTTTGGGTCAATAAAGGCTTTTTTAGTTTCGGGTTGTATTTAATCTTCTAAAACCCGTCAGAACGTCCGCTTTTTGGCGCCGCCAAAGCCCTTTTTTGATCGGTGAGTGATGTAGAATATAATGACTGCTGCGCTTGACAGGGCGCAAACGAGCAGAGCAGAGAGAGAGAGAGAGAGAGAGAGAGAGAGAGAGAGAGAGAGAGAGAGAGAGAGAGAGAGAGAGAGAGAGAGAGAGAGAGAGAGAGAGAGCGAGCCCCGGCCCCGCGCGCGCACTCTCACATCTTCAAACAACACGAGCACTGTCTTGCTCTCTCTCCCTCGCGACACGATAGTAAAAGGTCGGAAGACCGCAGTTTCACGTGGAGCATTTGGGGATTTTTAGTGATTAGAGACTCTAGGAACAACATCTCAACACTAAATTATAAAGGCCTGTCTCAAATACAAGCCGGCACCGGCAGTGGGAACACTTCCCTTAAATCTTGATGTACTCGCTACATCATAAGAAGAATGGCATCTACGCTAATATTAGTGTCTTTGTTTATCCCGAGGTTTTCCCGCAGCCTGCCGGATCCAGGCCGTATCCAGATCTGACGAAGGAGATCCGCCTGGACCCGATGACAATGCAGTGCTGAAGTGTCCACTATCCTCTCCCTATGGAGGATCCCTTTCCCACTCTACAGATAAAGCGTTGTGAATTCCGGCTCGCGTACCCCGAAGTGATAAAATAAAACAAATTCTGTATCAAAATGTATAGGCAAGAAAAGTAGTTTGTTTAGGCTGGGTTGTATGAATTATAAACCTGCGCACATATTTTAAAAAGCACATAACTATAGAATCAATTCTGAATGAGCATGTGAACGCCGTCAGCGTTAATCACAGGTTCGCGTTTAAAGTCTGATCATTTCGACGGAGGTGAATCAATCAAAGTTAACTTTAGCTGGAAATAACATTATTCAAGAACCGCTATAATGCCAAAACAATCTGTTACCTTAAATTATATGTTTAGGGTAATTCCAGCGTTATGGATGTGACATTTGAACTCATAATGACAGGTGAAATGTCTCAGAAAAAAAAAAACTTCTTACAATATTTAAATTGGAAATGCATATTCTCAGAGCACCCAATCTGGGGAATTGACAGGCAAAATATGTTTTTCTAAAATATATGTAAGCACCCCCAAACAAGGAAAATATGCATGCGTTATGGATGTGACGGGAAATGACAGAGTTTTTGGTATACTGTTCGATTTCCTTTAAAGTCTGTGAACTTTTAAATCCAATGTATAAATATTGCTATCCACATGATGAAGGGGTCTTAGCTGAACATAAAAATATCAATGTTTAAAATATATATATTTTTATGAAGTGTATTATGAGGAAAAACCAGCGTTATGGATGTGACAAAAACCCTGTTATGGATGTGACGTGTCTGAAATATATAGAATCTGTTTGGAAAATCAACAATCAAACCATCATGGCACTTTCGTTGACGCATAATGGCTGTGTTTTCACATTAAGAAGACTGTCTGAAATGATTCTGAAGACCCCCCCCCCCCAATTATGAATTAGTTATTTTTTTAGCTTGGATCTTACTGTACATCTTAATTCAATATGTAAAATAATTGACAATAAGAGAAGATGAGGGTGAAGGTATTTATTTGATTTATGTATTTCATTCGTTCATGCTTAACACTTTCATCTTAATAATTGTAATTCATGAAAATTCTTCTTAACTAATGAATATTTTTCATTCATTCATTCTGCCAGTACAGCCTCTTTGAAATTACAAAACCTGAGCTTGAATGACAGGAAGCGCGAGCGAATTAGAGGGCGCCTGTTTCGCGCCTAAACCAATCAGGTTCCTCGCGCAATTGCAGGACGCCTCTCGACTAGGACGTGAATAGGCTACTATAAACACATAGACGGAACATTAAAGCAGAGACTATTACGGAAGACAGTCAAAATTAAAATACATAAACAATTAATGTTTATCATATAGGAGTTCAAATCACAGGTTTCCTCCACAGTCAGGTGAACCGATGGATATTATTGTCCGTAGATGTGAGTCACTAATCATGTAACGAGAGTTGCCTATTTCTTTTCGTTTTGATCTTTGCAATCTTTCTATAGATAGGCTATATTTCTGAGAGGCATACGTTGAGTTTCTGTTCAGTTATGCGACGCGCTCAAGTTTACGTGTTGCAAGTGATCGCACCTCCATGCTATATTTGCTTATTAAATCCAGGCAAATGGTTGATGAAACTTTGATTTAAAATTAAGATACAATTTATACAAAACGAAATTCACTTTAAATAAATTCTTTCTAAAAAACAAAACTTGAAATGAAGTGGCCAAAATCATTTCTCTCTTGAAACAGATCACAGTCATATGCATGATTTAATATGAAGCGTCCGTAACGGTCACGTCCATAACGCATTATTATGGTTGTTAAGAGCAAAGTAGTGAGATGAATTGTCTATCCTAATTAGGGCTGTCACTTTTTATTCGATATTCGAATATGCATTCGAACATGACGTGAAATATCCGTAATCGAACTATAAATAAACTAACCGGTTTTTAAAGTGCCATGTTTAGCGCATTTTTTACAGTCTATGATTAGACCGTTTGTTTTTCATTTTATTGTTTGCCATCTCATCCAGTAGCGGGCACTCTAAACGTATTGTAGCGTAAACTCATGACCAAATCAAGCGAATAACAGCCAATAGCCACCCTTGTTTTGAAAATGGAAGATAACGCACAGAACAGCCATCCTGAGCGGACAATTACGACCCCAACTCATCTAAAAAGAATCCGATTGATGAATCCGAACATGAACATGTTTACATCAACGATACATAAAGTAATGTGCGCGTTATATGTCACAAGATTCAAATCCGTATTGATTTTTCGACATGCGCACACTGCACGAAGATGCCGCTGTTCGCGCATAACTATTCTCCTCTACGGAACACTCATTTATGACACTCTATTCAACAGGAAGAACAGCTCGCTCCGTGCGTAATACGTCATTGCACATGCGCAGTCCTTTTAGTTTCGTAGATATTCGAATATATTCGAATACATTGCTTGATATTTGATATCCGTTCGAATTTGATTTTTCTCAAAAGTGACAGCCCTAATCCTAATAAGCATAAACATAATTTAGCTTTGTAAATAAAGTTTCAAGTTATTTGCATTTATAATTGTCATATTAAATAAACTAAACCTTTAAAACGTTATGGATTTGACAGTGCACTGAAGCGTCAAGACCTCTTTATTACAGCCCTTATAAATTCAACAGACAGTGCTGTTATGACCAAATTAGTATATTTATTTCTCAGGCATGCCTCCATCTTTCTGCAAAATGCTTACTGTTAAAATAAAGTTTAAAAAGGGGGGTCTTTAATACCTTTTTTTGAAAGCATGAAATATGGCTGGTTGAAAATGTAATTTAAGCATTGTTGCTCACCTCATATCTGGTGGATAAACAAGGCAATTTTCTTAAAATTTTTGTTAAAGCACATTAATACAGTATATTACAGACCTAAATGGACAACTTAAAAAGGGTTTTGTTCTTTTGGTTAAAACTTTACTTTTTCATGGTAAAGATGACCTTTGCATGGAATTGCCCTTTATCTCTGTAAAGCTGCTTTGAAACAATCCATTGTTAAAAGCGTTATATAAATGAAGATGACTTGACTTGACTTGGGAAAATAAAAGCCCGGGCTATTATTTGAAGTTTTACGGTATGCCTGTTCTGTCATATTTACATCATGCGCTTGCGGCTAGCTCCCACCTCTCGCGCTCAAGCCTCGACGGAAGAAGCGCGCAGGTAGATGTTCGCACGGCTAGCTCTTTAGACACAAGAGAGCTACCCCGCCCTAAAAATACACCATGCGCTCGCGGCTAGCTCTCCCTTTGGACGGCAAACCGCCTAACCCTTCCCTCGTCGAGCCTTGACGGAAGAAGCGCGCGGGTGTTGAAGGTGTGCCTCCTCTAAAACTGTCCGCCGTCCGGGTGAAACAGCATGATATTTTTATTTACCCGGCACGGTGGCTGGTAGGTGAAGCGAGTTTACCCGCCACAACACAAAATCACCCGCATTTGGCTGGTGACGGACGGGTGCTAATTTCCATCCCTGACAACACCGCTCGATGAATCGACGTCTTCTGGAACGAACAGAGAGGTGTGTGTAAGAAAGATAGTAATATTGTATAGCATGTCTTCTGTGTTGAGCTGCTCCTGCCGCCTGTGATGCGATAGTTAGGGTTAGCTATAGTGTTCTCGTGCGGCAGTGACGAGTTAGGGTTAGCTATAGTGTTCTCGTGCGGCAGTGACGAGTTAGGGTTAGCTATAGTATTCTCGTGCGGCAGTGACGAGTTAGGGTTAGCTATAGTGTTCTCGTGCGGCAGTGACGAGTTAGGGTTAGCTATAGTGTTCTCGTGCGGCAGTGACGAGTTAGGGTTAGCTATAGTGTTCTCGTGCGGCAGTGACGAGTTAGGGTTAGCTATAGTGTTCTCGTGCGGCAGTGACGGAGTGTTTCCGTGCTTTACCTCAGCGAACGACTTCAACAACGACTACACCTTCCGTCATCAGGGTTCATAAACTCGTCAGTGTTCATAAACTCATCAGGGTTCATAAACTCGTCAGTGTTCATAAACTCGTCAGGGTTCATAAACTCGTAAGGGTTCATAAACTCGTCAGGGTTCATAAACTCGTCAGGGTTCATAAACTCGTCAGGGTTCATAAACTCGTCAGTGTTCATAAACTCGTCAGGGTTCATAAACTCGTCAGGGTTCATAAACTCGTCAGGGTTCATAAACTCGTCAGTGTTCATAAACTCGTCAGGGTTCATAAACTCGTCAGGGTTCATAAACTCGTCAGGGTTCATAAACTCGTCAGTGTTCATAAACTCGTCAGGGTTCATAAACTCGTCAGGGTTCATAAACTCGTCAGTGTTCATAAACTCGTCAGTGTTCATAAACTCGTCAGGGTTCATAAACTCGTCAGGGATCATAAACTCGTCAGTGTTCATAAACTCGTCAGGGATCATAAACTCGTCAGGGATCATAAACTCGTCAGGGTTCATAAACTCGTCAGGGATCATAAACTCGTCAGGGTTCATAAACTCATCAGGGTTCATAAACTCGTCAGGGATCATAAACTCGTCAGTGTTCATAAACTCGTCAGGGATCATAAACTCGTCAGTGTTCATAAACTCGTCAGGGATCATAAACTCGTCAGTGTTCATAAACTCGTCAGGGATCATAAACTCGTCAGGGTTCATAAACTCGTCAGTGTTCATAAACTCGTCAGGGATCATAAACTCGTCAGTGTTCATAAACTCGTCAGGGTTCATAAACTCGTCAGGGTTCATAAACTCGTCAGGGTTCATAAACTCGTCAGTGTTCATAAACTCGTCAGGGTTCATAAACTCGTCAGGGATCATAAACTCGTCAGGGATCATAAACTCGTCAGGGTTCATAAACTCGTCAGGGATCATAAACTCGTCAGGGTTCATAAACTCGTCAGGGATCATAAACTCGTCAGTGTTCATAAACTCGTCAGGGTTCATAAACTCGTCAGTGTTCATAAACTCGTCAGGGATCATAAACTCGTCAGGGTTCATAAACTCGTCAGGGTTCATAAACTCGTCAGGGATCATAAACTCGTCAGTGTTCATAAACTCGTCAGGGATCATAAACTCGTCAGGGTTCATAAACTCGTCAGGGTTCATAAACTCGTCAGGGTTCATAAACTCGTCAGGGTTCATAAACTCGTCAGTGTTCATAAACTCGTCAGTTTCACAGAGGGGCATTTCTTTCGCTCAGTACGAGTCAGTCTCATTCACAACCAGGACAGAATGGATGAATTGTAAATGTGACTGATGACACTGACAATACATTTACATAATGATAATAGACCTTTTTTGTATAGTTTGATAAATACGGAAAAATAATTTGTTGTTATTTGAGGAAAATGCTTAGTGTAGATTAAACTACAGATTGCATTAACTCGCTCATAATAACACATGAAAGAGGGAGGCTCTCAAGATGGCGCCCTAAGCACATGGTCTAAGGAGAGCCGCGGAATTTAAATTGTTATTTTAAGTAGTGATCGTCTAATTTTTTTTATTATATATATACGTGTTGGCTCTCAATTGCTTAAACAACATTTCATTTGACAGAATGGCGACCTCTGATCGAAAAAGAGATAGAAATCAGACAAATTCGAAATCTAAGACAGCAGTCACATCAGAAAGCGTTAGCGAGGAACATTTCCATGACTATATATCGGCTGATGAAGACTTTACAGCTAGCCTATACCCGTCACCCCCAGCAAATCACCTGCTCAGAAGAAAGGTAAATCGGAGCAGTTACCTACTTCAGCCGCTGTAAGGGAGAGCTCTGATATAGTCCTACAACTCTCGCAACTCATTAACTCCAGATCTGATGCGTTGGAGAAACTGGTCTCTGACAACACCCTGCGAATTGAGGGACTTAAGAAAACTATTGACTTTGCATGTGCTGAGATAAAGGACATTAAGGAGAAATCTGCAGTTCTTGAAAAGCGCATCGCTAACAATGATGCGCGTTTGGGCTCAGCTGAGTTGCGTAGCAGATTTAGAGAGTTATTCACGAAGATGGAATCTCCGTTTATTCGGAGTTCCGGAGGCAGATAAAGAAGATGTGCGCCAAGAAGCTATTGCTATATGTCAAGCTGTCCTACCTGCAGAGAAGGCTAAACTTCCTAGTCTCATTGACACAGTGCATCATCTGGGCCAGAAGAAGGGAAAGGAGCTGTCCAATATTGATAAACCCAGAGGAATAATTATTTAGTTTACATCCAGGGTAATTCGCGAGTCTGTGTGGAAAGCGGCAAAAAAGTCTGAATACCTGAGGAGTCACGGTCTGCGTTTTGCGGAAGATCTATCTAAGATGGACAGAGCACGACGTCTCCAGCTATGGCCTGCAGTAAATGAAGCCCGTCTCCAAGGAAAACCTGCTTACTTTGTTGGTGGACGTGCCTTTGTTGCCGGGATCGAAATTAACCCACCATGAGAGATGAGGAAAGGTACCCCTTTTTTTCTCTTGGTTGCCTTTGCCATCGGGACCAGAATTAACCTACTATGATGAACGAGGTCATGCAGCAATTCTGCTTCCTTTATTGAATGGTTGATTTTTTGTTCTTATAAGCCAACTTGGGATTTATACACATATTTGTCTTCAAATGAAAACTCTGGTTTCATAGTTATTTTGTTTGAACAAGGTCAGTTTTCGTGGCCATTAGAATTTCGAGTTTCACTTTATTTCTTTTTTCTTTCTCTCTCTCTACTAAGTTGCCTATACGCGGTTTCTCCTACCACCTGTTCTTGTAATCTCACTTATTTTTGTGGATCACGTTTCACTTTCGTTCTGTCATTGTCTATAGTAACACTAAATGCCAGGGGGTTAAGGCAACATATTAAACGGAAAGCTTTATTTTTATTTGCTAAACAACATAGGACTGATTTTTGCTTTTTTCAAGAGACTCATTCGATTCCTGATGATGTGCGTTTCTGGAGGACTCAATGGGGTAACGACATCTGGTGTGCGCATGGATCTGAGCGCTCCGCCGGTGTCGTCACTTTAAAGAACAGATTCACCGGGGAGATTTTGCATACACAACGTGACGGATCTGGACATTTTTTGTGCCAAACTCTCAAAATTCATGGTTTTATATTCCTCATTGCGAATGTTTATGGATATAATTATAACAGTGAAAACGATCATTTATTTGAAACTTAGAAGAGCATATCCTTCATGGACTGTCGCAATTCCAGGATCTTTCTCTTATCATAGGGGGTGATTTTAATACTGTTATGGACTGTTCTCTCGATTGTTTACCAGCAAGACCATCTTATAATCAAAATACAAACCTTAAACGTTTCATGGAGAGATTCAATTTGGTTGATATATGGAGGTCTACATTTCCTGATTCGTTAACATATACTTGGAGCAACAAATCTGGTAACAGGCAATCTCGAATAGATTATTGGTTAGTGTCTGCGAGTATACAATCTTCAGATGTCTCTGTTAATGTGATTCCTTCACCGCTCAGTGACCATAAGGCTGTTCTTATCTCTATTAAGTTCAGCACTTCTCCACACACCATGGGTAGAAGTTCATATTGGAAACTTAATAGTTCATTATTGCAATATGAACATATTAAAACAAAGGCTAAAAATCTTATTTTATGTCATTGGTATAAAGCACTTTCAGAAAACAAATTCTGCAGTAATTGGGAGCTATTGAATTTTGAGGTAGCTAAGTACTTTCGAAAACAGGGAAGCTTAATGGCATTAGAAAGACGCACTCAAGAGGACAATATTATATCAAAATTAGCTGCCCTCTCCTCAAAATCATGTCCAAATGAAGATGAACAAGCTGAGTTAGTCACTCTTCAACTAAATTTGGACAATTTATATAAGAATAAGGCAGAAGGAGCCTTCACTAGGTCACGAAAGAGATGGTTGGAGAAAGGGGAACAAAATTCTGCATATTTTTTTGGTCTGGAGAAATTTCACTATAGAAATAATACAATTGAACAACTTAAAATAGATGGGGATGTTACAGATGACCAAGTTAAAATTTCAAAATTTTGTACAGAATTTTATAATGGTTTATATTCATCTACATTTTGCGATCATTCAGCTTCTCTATTTCTAAACACTATTTCTGGAGTGAATTGTAAATCTGTCGACCCTGTACAAAAATAATTTTGTGATAGCTTAATTACTGTTGAGGAAGTTTTAAACGCTATCGCACATATTAAAGTTAACAAATCCCCTGGGGTTGATGGCCTCACGGCTGAATTTTATAAAACCTTTTCTGATCTTATTGCCCCCTTTCTTAAAGAAGTTTATATAGAGAGTATAGAAAATCAATGTCTTCCACCTACTTTAACTCAAGGATTAATTACTTTGATTCCAAAACCAAAAAAAGACCCATTGCTATTAGATAATTGGAGACCAATCTCTCTTTTAAACAATGATTATAAGATATTTGCCTTAGTCTTTGCAAATAGAATAAAATCAGTTATGGACCCCCTTATAGATGAGGCTCAATCTGGCTTCCTAAAGAAAAGACATATTTCAAATAATATAAGATTAGTCCTAGATGTGTTGGACTATTCACATTACAGATGATGGATTTATTCTTTTCTTAGATTTCTATAAAGCCTTCGATACGGTGGAGCATGCTTTCATTTTTAGGTCTTTACAAAAATTTGGCTTTGGAGACTTTTTCTGTAAAGCTATACAAACAATGTATAGGAACGCAAACTGTTCTATTAAACTTAAATGTGGTTCATCCTCTAGATTTTATTTAAAACGTGGTATAAGGCAAGGTTGTCCCATCTCCCCTTATCTCTTCTTGTTTTGCACTCAGCTTATGAATATTCATATTAAATCAAGCCAATTAAAAGGTATATCTATTGCTGGTAGGGATATTATAATATCCCAGTTAGCAGACGATACTGCACTGTTCCTGAAAGATCAACATCAAGTCCCAGTAGCTCTTAAAGTAGTAGATGCCTTTTCTAAAGCTTCCGGCCTTTACTTAAATATTAACAAATGTGAACTGTTATCTGTAAAAGACTGTCAAATACAACAAATTGCTAATATCCCAGTAAAGGAGACAGTGACATATTTGGGGATTGTTATTTCGAAAGACCAAAAATCTAGATGTAAGATCAATTTTGATCCCATTCTCCAGAAGACTAAAGCAAAGCTGAATCACTGGCTTTGAGGGATTTATCCCTAAAAGGTAGAGTTCTGTTATGTAAGGCCGAGGGACTGTCAAGATTAGTCTATACTGCGACTTCACTCGCTGTTTCTAATGTGATGTGTAAAGCTATTGATTCTGCCTTATTTGATTTTCTTTGGAGAAGCAAAACTCATTATATTAGGAAATCTATAATAATGAACACTTATGAATCAGGTGGTATGAACGTCCTTGATTTTAGTACTTTAAATAATGTTTTTAAAATTAATTGGATTAGACATTTCATTCTAAATCCAAATTCCCTTTGGAATTTCATACCCAGTTTTGTTTTCTCCAGAGTAGGTAAACTTGATTTTCTCTTGATTTGCAATTATAAAATTGACAAAATCCCTCTAAATTTGTCTTGCTTTCACAAACAAATGTTGCTTGCTTGGTCCCTTTTATATAAGCATAATTTTTCACCCCATAGATATTTAATTTGGAACAATCACAATTTATTATTTAAACATAAAACCTTATTTTTTGAAAGATGGTTTTCAGCAGGTATAATACGAGTCGATCAATTACTAAATCAAGAAGGTATGCTGCTAACTTACTCTGAGTTTCTAGATTTCCATAAAATTCCAGTGACGCCCAGGGAGTTTTCGATTGTCATGGATGCGATCCCCACAGGGGTCTTGGCATTATTCAGAGCTAATACCCAAACCAGTATTGCGCCCCCTTCCTCCTTTGATTTATTTGATACGGTAATTGGAAAAATTTGTTTTACACCTGTCGTAAATGTTAATAAAATTATTCGTTCGTTATTTCAAAAAGACATTGTCACCAGGCCAAACTGCATTGGTTATTGGAATAGACTGGTTCAAGGTTTGTTTTGGAAGGCCATCTGGACTTTACCAAACAAATATTTATTGGTAAATAAAATAAAGGAAATAAGTTTTAAAATCTTACACAGGTACTACCCAGTAAATAATTTTCTTGTTAAATTTAAAAAGGATATTGATCTGAACTGTTCTTTTTGCAATACATTAGCTGAAACCTTGTTTCATTTATTTTGGCACTGCGCTCATGTGAAAAATTTTTGGAAAGATTTGTCTAGATTTATAATTGACAACATTGACCCCACTTTTTCTTTGTGTTTAGAAAATGTTATATTTGGTTTTAATAATATTCCCTCAAATAAAAGGAAAGAGTACTATATTATAAATTTAATTTTAATTTTTGCTAAATTCCATATATATAAATGTAAGTACAATAAAACACAACCTTTGTTTTTGGTTCTTGAAAAAGAAATCCAATTATATATCAAGACTATCTTTCATTCCCATAATAAGAAAGCAATTAAAACTATTTCTGTTTGCGAATCCTTTGATATTTTTATATAATATCTAGCCTCCCCCTGGTTGTCTGGTTTTTCTTGTTATGTTTTTTGTTTTTCCGATTTGTATATATTGCATTCCTGACTGTACATTGAATGTTTGTTTTGAAGTGCAATAAAAATAAAAATAAAAAAATAAAAAAATAAAAACACCTGAAAGATCCTCATTTGTCGCCACCTACTGGTGTAAACATGTAACAACACTGAACAAATCTTTTTGGTGAAGGTACTCCAAAATAATTAGATTAATCTAAATTTGCATCACTACTTGACATCATAAACGTCAGCATTTTGTGAAGCAGCCTGAGATGGCACACTTCACTCCTATAGAGGCCTCGCGATCTTCCTCGAGTCTGCAGACAGCAGTGTGTGACTGGAGGAGTGTGTCCAAACCTGCTCCAAACTCACAGTTCTGATAAATGAGTCGGCAAAAAAAATATTACTAAACGTTACTACTTCCGGCTAAATTCTGAAGTGTGCATATGATGAGCACTTTATAGGGTTGCCAACCGTTCCGTATAATACGGAATCGTCCAGTATTTGACACATAAAAGTCTTGTTCCGTATTGAACTGATACGGAACGCACTTTGTTCCGTATTTTTGAGAATCAATTCAGTGCAAATTCATGACAGGTACATACTGTAGCTTCTAATATATGTCAATATATGTTTTTCTATGATAAGAAAAAAAAAACCCTGACGGTGCGCCACGGTGCGGTAGATACTAATTTCTCCCCCTGTTTGTCTATGATCAGCCGCGTAGCGTTTTTAACATCTTGGAACATCATCAGAGAATGCTCTTTTAATTGGTCGTTAGTCATAGTGAGTCACGTATCGTAGCAACGATGACGACAAGTGACAACAGCGGGAAATGTAAAAATGACTACCTCCGAGCAGCCGGCGAAAAAGAAAAGAGCACAAAAATATAGAGTTGAATGGGAAAATGACTACCCGTGGCTGGAATGTGCGAGGTATTAAAGGTAGGAATATTAAAAATATTATTTCTTGCACTGGAAAGAACATTCTAGAAGTCTAATTCTATTGAATAAGTTCGCACAAGGCTACAGAAAACTGTTGTGTTTATTTTTCTTCAAATGCAGTCTAAGCCGATGAGTTTTGAATGTTATAGGCTATGTTATATTTGTTTAAGTTAAAAATAAAATGTATTATAAACTAAACAAATCCATGGTTCATTGTTGGCAAAATGATCATGATAGCCTTTATCTATGTGGTTCAGTCTTGTACATTATTGATTAGGACTACTTTGCTATTCTATAAATATATAGGCCTAATAAGTTGTATTATAATATGCTATAACGTTATAGCATATAACCCCCCCTAACCCTAACCCTAACCCTTACTTTGCGAGAGCTAAAAAGAATGTTCTATAATGTAGGCTAATCTGTTAAAGGGATAGTTCACTTTGAAATTAATTTTTGATATGTTTTAGCTTACCTCTAGTGCATCCAAGATGTAGGTGTCTTTGTTTCCACAGTATCTTCAATTTTGATAATTTTAGGTAAAACCGTTGTTGTCTGTCAGTCATACAATGGAGGTGAAGGGGGTCCAACTCAAAGAGCAGTCAAAATTAAACATTATTTAATGACTCGTAAATGTAAGTACACATTGATGCCCTAAGACACGAAACGAGTGGTTTTTGTGAGAAAACGAACAGTATTTATATCTTTTTTAGCTCGTGTAAGCATATCCATGTCCAACTGATCTGAGAGCAGGGCGCTTCGGTCTGCGCATGCGTACAGCGTTCGCCGGAATGCCCCGGAAGGGCACCCTCGCGCGTGTTTACGTCACTCATTGTTTATGCACTCATAAGTTGTCTGTTGGTATATAGAAATCGTCTTCCATTGCGATCCTGTATATCTAAATATGTTTAGATCTTCACAGTGTAAGGTAAAACTTCCGAAATCTCTGCATAAACAATGAGTGACGTAAACACGCGCGAGGGTGCCCTTCCGGGGCATTCCGGCGAACGCTGTACGCATGCGCAGACCGAAGCGCCTTGCTCTCAGATCAGTTGGACATGGATATGCTTACACGAGCTAAAAAAGATATAAATACTGTTCGTTTTCTCACAAAAACCACTCGTTTCGTGTCTTAGGGCATCAATGTGTACTTACATTTACGAGTCATTAAATAATGTTTAATTTTGACTGCTCTTTGAGTTGGACCCCCTTCACCTCCATTGTATGACTGACAGACAACAACGGTTTTACCTAAAATTATCAAAATTGAAGATACTGTGGAAACAAAGACACCTACATCTTGGATGCACTGGAGGTAAGCTAAAACATATCAAAAATTAATTTCAAAGTGAACTATCCCTTTAACTCACATACAACATTCGCCATGTTGGCCGTTTGTCATGTGACCTACGCGTCAGTTGCGTCGCTTCAGTGGCGTTCATAAATCCGGTCTAATCTTCATATACTACGTTTTTGCTAATTGTATTGGTCAAGTTTTACACCGTCATTCAGCCTTCTGGATTATTGTTACTTCATCAGTTAAAACTGCTCTCAGGCATTCAAAACTACAGTGATTGAACAATAATGAATGAGTAAACAGAGCAAAAAATCCCTCTACACACAAAAATAATGATCAAATCATCTGTTAACATTAATTAAAACCGATGCAAAACCAACATGAGAAAAGTGCAAAAGTTTTTACCTCACAAAATCGGAATTTTTGAAGTAAAATTACTTTAAACTCGATAATCTGTCCAAAGAAAGTCTCTCACCTCAGAATCAGTTAATGGACAACTTCGGCAGATTCCCAATTATTGATCACTATCGGAAGAAAACTGTAGAGTAGTGTGAAGTTATTGATCTGTCTGTGACTGACTGACAGATCGCGCGCAAATCTCTCACTGGTCATCAGTCAAGGCTAAGAAACATCTCTGGAAGATGATTGGCTGGTGACTCTGGCCGTCTGGACGATAATTGGCCAATGCCTGAACAGAGTCAAGTCTGATTGGATGAATCCTGCATTGGCACAAGGCATAGCAACCGTTGTTTGTGCACTCCTTGATTAATTAATTCATTTATTTATTACATTCTTAATCGTTGGCAAAGTCTCCAAATGTTTCTTATCGTTTTTTGTATAGTTTTTGGTGCGTATTGAATTATTGACTAGATAATGAGCAGCTGGCAGCGATCCATACTGGCAGCAGCGAGTCACGTGTTTATCCTGATAATCGGAAACACGTTCTGTTTTTTTTTTTTTTTTTTTTTTTTTTATTAGTTTAAAAAAAATATATATATATATAACAACATTTCAGTCTTTCCAGTTCACATTCGTTATAATAATAACAATACAATGCGTTAAAGATTGAAAAAAGACAAAAACAAACAAACAAACAAACAAAGCAAAAAAACAACACAAACAATCAAGTTACCAATAAAGAAAAATAAACTTGTGACAGATTTGTATCCCATGACAAAAATAGTTCTAGTGACATATTATCCATTAAAAATTTCTAAATGAATGTTCATCACTGATATGCATTTTTTTGTTTGTAATTAATTTAAGAGACTTAAAATAAAAATCCACCTCTATCAAAAACAACTTAAATGATGGTGAAGAATTCTGGAATTTACATTTATGGATATGAAACTTGCCTTACAAAATGTAAAGGTTTATTATAGTACATAGTTTTTTTCTTTGTATTCAAAATAAGTGATAATGTTCTTCCCCTCAATGTTGATTTTGTGTTTTGTTTTACATAATATATAATTCTCAAGTTCTTTCCAAAATGCAATACTGTATAAACAACCATAAAACAAGTGGGTTACATTTTCACGTTAATTTTTACAAAAAGTACAAGAAATCTTGAAATGTACATCGGGTATATGTTATGTAATATTTTTAGATGTAATTCTCTAATTTTATTTGTGACACAAAATTTAAAAGGAACAAGCCATGCCTTTTGCCAATTAATATTCATAAAAATAGCATTCCAGAAAAATTTCCCTCTAGGTATTATTTTTTTGGCATTGTAGAAACATTCTCTGATATGTTTATTCGTACATTTTTTGCTTAGAATGTCAATACCATTTATGTAAAGAATGTGAGGAGTAATGCGTTGTACATTTTGCTCTACAGCTTTTCATTAATTCTAATATTCCACTGGGAATAGAGTTCATTACTGAGCTAAATTCTTTAAATTTTACAGGGAAAGTTTTCTGTGTAAGAAAGTCTTCATAGCTAAGAAGTTGACCATCAGGGCTAAATAAGTCTTTTAAGTCGGAAACACGTTCTGAGACTATATCGGTCTTTGTCAGGTGACGTCACACTCGTGATATACGAAGTGCATTATGGGCGCGGCCGCCATTTGTAAGGTATCGATTCTATTGTTGGAGAATTGTTTTTTTTTTCATTCTTTTTTCAAACTAAACCATCCTTAACATGACACTATCATCATCATCAATACAGCAAACCTATCTTTGCTGTTACTAACTTTACAGGATTTATTTACATTCCTACCGAAGGATACAGTAACTTGGTGAAATGTCCGCGGGCTTTAAGAGATTTATAGATTTCAAATTGTTCACTGGTAACGTTATATGCACTTATACCATAAACAAGATAGTTGACAATGCCCAAGTATGAGGATGAGAAAGCAATGCGGGATCAGCACTTCAACTTACTGCAGTCAGCTGAGCTCATATATGGATCTACGTTCTGAATGGATGACAATTTCTCCAAATAACGGTACCTGGCATATTTATCGAGTTTATTGCGGTACGGCATTTTCTCAGTTTTCTTGTGCTTCTCCAGTTTTGCGAGTTATTTACTTGTTATCTCTACTCTCGTAATCTCTTCAATGTTCACAGTCAGTAGCGATACCTCAAAAATGGCGCCGCGGTGACGTCACACACAACAAACCCACGTGTCTGACAAAGACCGATTGTTTTAGTGATGTATTATGTATGTTGATAATAATTATAATATGGATAAAACTTTGATACTAACATTGCATTCTCGGCTCGCTATTGTGCAAAAAGTATCGGGTTCAGAATTGTGTATTTAAATATTTTCTGTTCTAGTTCCTGCTCTGCTACTGTTCGGACGCTCTTGCTTACCGCTCCGCGCTTTGCTCTATCGCTTTTATATTTTTATATTTAATCTCCTTTTATCACCTAATTTTAACTTCAGCTAATCAACACAGTGCTCAAACGCTTGGATTACTACAAAAAAAGCAGAATACTTTTATTCAACCAGCCTCCCACTGCTCCGGGGAGGAAAACACAACTGCCTACATTCAAAAGGATAAGAGAAAATGCCTCTTCTGGAATCTACTTGCTGCACTAACTGCCACAGACTTTTAACAAGGGTTTTTGTCTCTTGAAACAAAGTTATTTGTGGGACCACCAAACCAGACGGAACACACAACAGAGCTTCGTCATGGACGCCCTCAGCCTACAGCCGGTGAGTCCCTTGAATCTAGTCCTCCTCGACCGGCCATACTGAGTGTAGGGAAACAAGCCGATCGACTTACAAATCGGTGGCACATATCACATATTGCCGCAGTAGCCTCCTCTACCCCAGATACGGCTCTGACAAGGATTGCAGATACTGGTCTCCTACCACCGCCTATACATCTTGAGAACAGATTTGAAGTATTAGTGAATGTAAATGAGGAATCCCCAAACGTGATGAATGTGTTTGAACAAAGACTGAATCAGCCAGTAGCTAACACTGATGCTAACTGGCGCTCAAGGTCAAGCAAACAGCGGCACTCAGCTCAGAGCGCAGCCGACCACAGGACTCTGATAGTGGGTGACTCGATAATCAGAAACATTATTAGCAGGGAAACAACTACGTGCTGCCTTCCACAAGCAACGACTTCTGATGTAAACAGGGAACTTGAGAACATTCTGATAAAACATAAGACTGCAAATCGACTCATCATTCATGTGGGGAAAAATGATATTCATAAAGAGCAGTCAGAACTCCTTAAGAAAGATTTCAATGAACTTTTTGAAACACTTAAAAGACTGAAAGTACAAACATTCATCAGTGGACCACTCCCAGCAAGAGGAACAAACAGATTTTCACGGTTGCTTGGGCTTAATACATGGCTCCAAAAAACCTGCAATATAAAAGGAGTAAACTTCATTGACAACTTCAATCTTTTCTGGAGTCAGAGGCAACTGTTTCAACAGGATGGGCTCCACCCAAACAAACTTGGCTCAAGAGTGCTAAAGGACAATATCTACTTCTCCCTCAATCATCCTTCTGCAGTGTGTGCCAATACACTCAACCTGAATGGCACACACACACCTGGACACAGTATGAATGACCACAGGACTTCACTTCAGCACCTGGATGGACATGCGGTTGACACGTCAAGTAAGGCCAATGATAACACCACTCAGCCAAAACAACCTCTGCTCACGGACACAATCTCAGCAGAGCCCTGCCCACAGAGCTCACCACAGACAGACTGTGACATACTAGAACTGCTCCAACATTCAGCACCCAAGGACGACTTGCTGGAAAACCAGGACAGCATTTTACAGCCTCCAATAACACCAGAGAAACAGCCCCCTCCAGCCTCTACCCTATCACCAGACACGTTATCCCTATCTCCAGCATCTCCACAGCATCTTCTGTGTTTCTCAGAGAAAATGGAAAAACTGGTGTTTGCTGGAACCAAACTATCTGCAAGCCCCCAGACATCAACCAAAAAAAGTCAGGCCCCAAAACCACGAAAGCCTGCGGGCCCAGCTCGCTCTCCGCTTGTGAGAGCTCTTCGGCCTCTGCAAAAACGCCAGGGCCCACACCCTCCTCCATCGCCTCGAGGTGAACCAAAAACAACTGATACCAGCTCTCAGTGATATGTGCCGGGTCCTCGCTATGATAACAGTTACTTTCTCAAATGTTTACAGAACAAGCGGGAACCCAGTGTGCCTGTATCTTTCTCTATTGCTGTTCGATTACATGATAGAAAGTCTAAGGCCTTCAAAAGCCGTACAGCAAACCCATCTAATCTGGTGCCTATTGCACGCCAAACTAAGACAAAAGTAACAAAAAGTAAGACTGTTAAGTTAGCACTTTTAAACATCCGCTCACTTAAAAATAAATCACTTCTAGTCAATGACTTAATAACCACATACAACCTGGATTTTATGCTTCTAAATGAAACTTGGCTAGAAGACAGCTACAGTGCAACAGTCCTCAATGAAACATCCCCTCCTAACTTTACTTTTATGAGTGTCTGCAGAGCTGCTAGGAGAGGAGGGGGAGTCGCTGCTCTTTTTAAAGATGTCTATCAATGTAAGCAAACATCATTTGGTAACTACCCCTCTTTTGAATATCTGGGTATTGTGTTAAAAGGTGCCCCACGTATTTTACTTATCATTATTTACAGGCCTCCAAAATACTCTCCAGCCTTTGCTGAGGAATTTACAGAACTGTTATCAACAATTTCCTCAGAGTTTGACTGTTTTGCTATTACTGGAGATTTTAACATTCACATAGATAATGCAGAAAACAATATGGCAAAAGAAATCAAAACTGTTTTAAAAACTTTTGATCTGACTCAGCATGTACATGGTCCCACACACAATCGTGGACACACTCTAGATTTACTTATCAGTAAGGGTCTAAACATCTCATCGATTGTTATTAAGGATGTAGCACTGTCTGATCATTTCTGTATTTTCTTTGATATACTGATCTCTCCTGCCATTGAAGCTAGATCTGTGTCTGTCAAGAAGAGATGCTTAAATGAGAACACTAGTGTGCTATTTATGAAGGCCATATCTTTAAAACCAAGCATATCTGCTGACTCTGCTGATTTTCTCCTTGATTCCTTTAACTCAAAAGTCAAAAGTGTAATTGATGATATTGCTCCTGTGAAAGTCAGGAAGAGTGTTAGACAAAAAGCACCTTGGAGAAACACAACAGCTGTGCAAAATATGAAAAGAACATGCAGAAAAGCAGAGCGCATGTGGCGGAAGACAAAACTTGAAGTCCATTATAACATCTACAAAGACAGCATCCATGCTTTCAATATGGAACTAGGCAAAGCTAGACAGACTTTCTTCTCAAATATTATAAACAGCAACTTAAACAACACACGCACTCTTTTTACTACTGTAGAGAGACTGACAAACCCCCCAAGCCAGATTCCCAGTGAAATGCTCTCAGACGGCAAGTGCAGTGAGTTTGCTTCTTTCTTCTCTGAGAAAATTAATAATATCAGAAAGGTGATCAGCACATCATTGAGCCGCACTGGGGTCAGACAGTTCAGACCACAACCTGAGAATGTAGTTACTATGTCGGATTTCAAAAAAATTGATGGCAAAATTTTGGAAGAAACCATACAGCACCTTAAAACATCAACCTGCGTCCTTGACGCACTCCCCACATCTTTCTTCAAAAGTGTGTTAAACAGTTTAGAAGCAGATCTCCTAAAAGTGGTTAATGCCTCACTTCTTTCTGGTAGTTTTCCAAACTCCCTGAAAACTGCAGTTGTCAACCCCCTCCTGAAAAAGAGCAATCTGGATAAGACTATATTAAGCAATTATAGACCGATCTCAAATCTTCCTTTCATAGGCAAGATCATTGAAAAAGTTGTCCTCACTCAGCTGAACAAATTCTTAACCTTGAATGGATACTTTGACAATTTTCAATCTGGATTCCGATCGCATCACAGCACAGAGACAGCGCTCATAAAGATAATAAACGATATTCGCTTAAATACTGATACAGGCAAATTATCAGTGCTGGTACTACTCGACCTCAGTGCTGCATTTGACACTGTCGATCACGACATACTTCTTGACAGGCTGGAAAACTGGGTGGGGCTTTCTGGGATAGTCCTAAAATGGTTCAGGTCATACTTAGAAGGGAGAGGTTATTATATGAGTATAGGAGACCATAAATCTGAGTGGACATCCATGACATGCGGAGTCCCTCAAGGCTCAATTCTTGCGCCACTCCTGTTCAACCTATATATGCTCCCAATGAGCCAAATAATGAGAAAGAACCGAATCTCTTACCACAGCTATGCAGACGACACACAGCTCTACTTAGCCCTATCGCCTAACGACTACAGCCCCATTGACTCCCTGTGCCAATGCATTGATGAAGTAAATGGTTGGATGTGCCGAAACTTTCTTCAGTTAAACAAAGACAAAACTGAAGTCATTGCGTTTGGAAACAAAGAGGAAGTTCTTAAGGTGAACGCATACCTTGACGCTAGGGGTCTAACAACTAAAAATCAAGTCAGGAATCTTGGTGTGTCTCTAGAGTCAGACCTTAGTTTCAGTAGTCATGTCAAAGCAATAACTAAATCAGCATACTATCATCTGAAAAATATTGCAAGAATTAGATGCTTTGTTTCAAGTCAAGACTTAGAGAAACTTGTGCATGCTTTCATCATCAGCAGGGTGGATTACTGTAATGGACTCCTCACTGGCCTTCCTAAAAACACCATAAGACAGTTGCAGCTCATACAGAACGCAGAGCAGAACCAGAACACATGAACATATCACACCAGTCCTCAGCTCTTTACACTGGCTCCCAGTTACATTTAGGATTGATTTTAAAGTATTATTACTGGTATATAAATCATTTAATGGGCTAGGACCTCAATATATTGCAGATATGCTCACTGAATATAAACCCAACAGATCACTCAGATCATTAGGATCACGTCAGCTAGAAATACCAAGGGTTCACTCTAAGCACGGAGAGTCTGCTTTTAGCTATTATGCTGGAACCAGCTTCCAGAGGAGATCAGCTGTGCTCCTACAGTCACATTCAAATCCAGACTCAAAACACTTCTGTTTAGCTGTGCATTTACTGAATGAGCACTGTGCCACTGTTCGTCCGACTGTTTTTACTGTACTTTATTTTATTTTTTCATCTAAACCGTTTTAATTATTCTTATTTGTTTTGATTATTTTAATTTCTTTATTCTAAACTGTTTTAATTATTGTTATTTATTTTTATTTTTTTGTTGTTATTTCTATTTCTTCTATGTAAAGCACTTTGAATTACCATTGTGTATGAAATGTGCTATATAAATAAACTTGCCTTGCCTTGCCTTGCCTACTTAGAGGTAGAGTTACAGGTTAATCACCATCTCCAAAACATTGACACTACAGCTGCTCATTAATCGTGTTTTACGCATCCATTAACTCGTCCAGTTCATAAATGAGATCATAAATAAAAGTGAATCATTTCAATACGAATCATTATTTGCAGATTTATTTTTTAATCCTTTAAACTCTCAGAATTACACGCTGGATCTGAATAAAGCAGCTCGTACTGTGAAAAATCCGACTAAGACAAAGTGTGTGCGTTTCTATTGTTCAGACACACGCTCTGTAGGGAGGTGGTGTGTGTGTGCGCGCGTGCACGATCATCCCGGGACAAAGAGAGACGCGCTCAGCGGAGACGCCGCAGATTCGCTTCTCCTCATATTTCATCACTGATAAAGTGTCTTGCAGCGGCGACTCCGTGTTTGTAAAGATGATGAAGATGACGCTGGTGTGTGTGATCGCGCTGTGGGGCGTCGCGGGCGGCGCGAGGAGCTGCGGAGAGTCACGCCGGGTTTATGGAGAGAGACACAGCCTGGACACCGCGCCGCACGCGCGCATCAGCGGTGAGACACACACACACACACACACTCTCGCACGCGCGTGCACTATCACACACACACACTCTCACACGCGCGTACACTATCACACACACACACACACTCACACTCTCTCACACGCGCGTACACTATCACACACACACACACACACACACACACTCACACGCGCACGCGCGTAAACTATCTCACACACATTCTCTCACACACACACACACACACACTCTCTCTCTCTCACGCACACACTCTCTCTCTCTCTCACACACACACACACACACACACACACACACACAGAGGGAGAGAGAGGGAGAGAGACCTGCTCATGTTAGTGTAGTATTTTATGGAGCGAATTATGTGCCATAATTAAACAAACAAATCCAGCATTTTGCAAACAAACTCGATCTACTTTACAAAGGAAAACTCGACTCGCAAACAAACAGAAAGCAATGTGCAAAAACAAAGGTAAATTTGAGGGAAAATGCAGTGGAATAACCAATATTGTGTTTTACAAATATAAATAAATGAGCCTAGATAATATTTCACAAATAAATACAAACCATCCTACAAATTGTTATTATTACAAATAATTCGCTCCATAGAAGCTGATCTGATCATCTGGCAGATTCACGAGCGTTTTCATCTTCAAGTCCAGAAATGGTCATAATAAAAAATACATAAATGTGAAGAAGACAAAACGATGCTGGAAATGTTATGAGAGTAAAATGTAGCACAGTGGAAATTTTGTTTGGTTTTCCCATTTTATCTGCTTTGGTATATAATATGAGTATATGGGCATATAGATGTCTGTGGTGCCTAATAAAGTACTGTATATATTGTGATAGATTGTATCTGTCGGTCTGATTATATGCAGCCAGATTTCTCTGAAGTGTGTGTGTTTACGCTGTGCCTGTCAGGGGAACACCTGCGTGTGTGTGCTCGCGACTACACCTGCTGCTCCAGCGAGATGGAGGACGCGCTTGTGCGGCAGAGCCAGGCCCACTTCCTGTCCGCGGTCCGAGACACCAGCCACTTCCTGCTCGCCACCTTCACGCAGAGACACCGCAGGCTTGATGGTGAGGCTTCATTAATAATGCGTGATATGGTTTTGGTGCCAGAAACAGAGGTTGTGTGTGTGACGAAGGCTTTTCTCCTGTGGTGTCAGAGTTCTTCCGCGAGCTGCTGGATGTGGCGGAGAGATCGATGAACGAGATGTTCACACACACGTACGGTCACCTGTACACACAGAACGCTCACATGTTCCAGCAGCTGTTCACTGACCTGAGGCGCTTCTACACGGGTGTGTGTCTGTCTGTCTGTCTGTGTGTGTGTGTGTGTGTGTCTGTCTGTCTGTCTGTCTGTCTGTCTGTCTGTCTGTGTGTGTGTGTGTCTGTCTGTCTCTGTGTGTGTGTGTGTCTGTCTGTCTGTCTGTCTGTCTGTCTGTGTGTGTGTGTCTGTCTGTCTGTCTGTCTGTCTGTCTGTCTGTGTGTGTGTGTGTCTGTCTGTCTGTCTGTCTGTCTGTCTGTGTGTGTGTGTGTCTGTCTGTCTCTGTGTGTGTGTGTGTCTGTCTGTCTGACCTGTCTGACTCTCTGACCTGTCTCTCTGACTGTTTCTCTGACCTGTCTGTCTGTAGGCCGCACCGTGAGTCTGTCTGAGGTTCTGGCTGATTTCTGGGCAGGGTTAGTGGAGCGCATGTTTTCTCTGGTGAACCCTCAGTATGAGTTCAGTGAGGAGTATCTGGAGTGTGTCAGCAAACACGCCGAACAACTACAGCCATTCGGAGACCTGCCACAGAAACTGCACACACAGGTATCCTCACACACGTGCTTTTCACATCCCGATGGAGAACAAAATGTGTAGAAAGATGATAAAGATTTCTCAGATCTGCTTATGATGACACACATTCTCACAAGATCACATGTTGTTGTTCTTCTAATTTCAAAACATGAAATACTGTGAGAGACAGAAAAGTTAAAAGAACTCTGATCTCAAATTGAATCAAAGGCGCGTTCACACCAAGAACGATGACTATAATATCAGCGTTCACACCAGCGGACGATATCGCTGTGCTTATTATAAGTGCGCTGAGGTCTGTCATCTGTCTCTTTAAATTCTCTAACTCTTTAAAGCAAGATGGATTATGATGGGCTGTCAATGTTTTTTTGTTTATCAGCTGAAAGTGATTCCAGCGATATCGTTCCTCGTTATAGTTGTGGTGTGACTCGCTGTTCTCTTACAGTTAGAGCGATTATTGAAACTCTGTTTATAGTTATCATATTTGGTGTGACCAATCTCCATCGCCATAACTTCTCATCATCATTACTATAATAACCCTCCTCCTCACCGGTGTGTGTGCTGTGATTGGCAGGTGTCTCGAGCGCTCACTGCGGCGCGGGCGCTAGTTCAGGGTTTAGCTGCCGGCAGAGACATCGTGAACAAGGCGACGGAGGTGAGAGAAGGATTCTCAGTGCTGGGCATTAATAATCAACTGATAAATCACAGAACTGATCTCACAACCGCAAAGAGCAATAACAAAACACAACATGATCAGAAAACCGGGTGTGTGGCGTGACATTGTGTGCATGTGCAGATGATCAGAAGCGGTGCCAGTTTTAGATTTCCAAACATTTCTTTTGCAAATATTGTAATGATCTCATGAGATTCCTGTGTGAAGAAATCCGCCAGAGATCAGATCTCAGTCCGTCTGAATGACAGAAGAACCTTCTAACAATCTGAAACTGACATTCCTACTCTGGAAATAAACAGGGTTATCCCATGAAAGCTAGTAGATCATCATGTTCTTGATCCTGTGTGTGTGTAGCTGACGGTCGGATCGGAGTGTGTTCGGGCGCTGATGCGGCAGTGGTTCTGTCCGCTGTGTCGTGGATCTCCGTCACTCAAGCCCTGTCATTCGCTGTGCCTGAACGTCATGAAGGGCTGCCTGGCCAATCAGGCCGACTTGGACTCGGAATGGAACAATTTCATTGGTGAGAAAAGACATCTTGTTTGTCATTCTGTCATCATTTACTTTTATGTCGTTCCAAAC
>CM060604.1:3519666-3554666 GCA_030578255.1 Tiaroga cobitis
TTGCGCTTTACACTTAAGCATCCTCACGTACTAAACTGCATTTTTTTTATTATTTGCATGCTAGAGGTACGATATTACATCGTGTGCTGAGTAACATTTAAGCTGGTGAGAGAAAATGGCACTACCAAAGAGTCAAGAGCAGGGATAGGCAACGTCGGTCCTGGAGTGCCGCTGTCCTGCAGAGTTTAGCTCCAACCCTGATATAAACTCGCCTGCCTTTAGCATTTAGTAATCCTGAAGACATTGATTAGCTTGCTCAGGTGTGTTTGATTAGGGTTGGAGCTAAACTCTGCAGGACAGCGGCACTCCAGGATCGACGTTGCCTGTCCCTGGTCTAGAGGAAAGGTAAGAGTGTAAATAGGGCATACAAAGAAGATGAAGAGAACTATGCGTTCATCCGACCTAGTGTTGTGAATGCCAAGCCGCTGTGTCTGATCTGCAACAAAGCGATCCACAGACTCTTTAAACATTTTTTCAGAACTGTTCAAATTAAAAGCTCTCAATTAATCTAAAAATAAAACATTTCTGCAAAAATGTTCTCATACTTTTATTTTGAAGGCAAAATCACTAAAGACAAAGTTTTTGTGAGTAACTGTTGCTGTCATGACAGATCTATGTCAGAACCAGCCGCTATCAGGATAATCTGGCTGTGTGTGCGGGCCGGATGTCATTGCTGGCCTGTTGCCGACCACTGTTGTACAGCATGGACTTCATAGACACATTCGCTGTGCTTGTGTTGGTTTCAGGTCTTTCAGGGCTGTGGGATTCCTCGGCCGACTCCTGCCAGGAGCAAACGCTCATCTAGAGCGAGAGACGATGGCAAACCGGCCTTCAGAAGCTACAGCTCTGAGGAGAAACCCACCACCGCATCGGGAACCAACCTGGACCGGCTGGTGAGGCGCAGAGAAAACATGACCAAACCAGACCCACTGAACTGCCTTACGTCCTTATTTAGTCTAGGGATTGGAGGGACAAGTAACAAATAAAAAATGGTGTGATGTGTGGAGGCCGCAAGGTTCGATTCCCAAACACAGTGCCCTAACAATGACCAAAAACAACTCAATAGCAAAACAAGTTCTTTATTTAACAAATGTGGGAGGATTTTAAGGCTTCGAGAGGAGCACGGCCAAAACAACATACGTAAACTCTCTAACTATTAGGGAGAAACTAACTAAGCTACAAAAAAGAAAAGAAAACAATAATACACTAACTCCATATTAAACTAGCTTAAACAAGAGAAACCAAGATATGAAAGGAAATGGCACCCACCTCTCTACTGATCCCTTCCCAAAGAATAAACAATATAAACTTAGTAGGAAATGGGAAACAACAGAAGTACATACAAACAAAAGTAACTTACAAAACAAAAAGTATTTCTTGTCCACAAAGGGTTAAACACAATAACACTAAAGAAGCGCAATCAACAAAGTATAAATCAAAATCAACTTTTAAAGCTTTTGGGTTGAGAAAAGCCACACAATGCAGCCACACACACACACACACACACACACACGCCTACACACACACACACACACACACACGCTCACACACACAAACACCTACACACACTCACACACACATACACGCCCACACACTTACACACACGCACGCACGTTCACACACGTTCACACATACACACGCCCGCACACACGCCCACACACACACACCTACACACACACGCCCACACACAGGCGCACGCCTGCCTGCATGCATGCATGCATGCACGCCAACACACACACACACACACACACACACACACACACACACACACACACACACACACACACACACACACACACACACACACACACACACACACACACACACACACACACACACACACACACACACAATTCTCTGTGGAATGGTGCTGCTTAAATCCCCACAGCTTCCTCTCCTCCTCCAATCACAGCAGAGAACCAATCATTGGAGTCCGGTGGCAGCCATTACTTCCTACTTACAGGAAGTAGAGAGAGAGAAAAACAGGGGCTGCGTCCCAATTCGTCTACTTATACTACGCCCTTAAAGTATGTACAGGGGAGCCATTACTCCCTGCTTTTGTGAAGCCATTATTTCTCTTTTTGTGAAGAAAAAGTACATACTATTGAGTGTGTAGCAAGTAGGCAAGCTTTGGGACATAATACTTCGTCATCTTTAATGAACAGCTCTGTCGCGTGCATCCTGTCACCGTACACTGCCCTGTCAATCATCCTGTCACCGTACACTGCCCTGTCAATCATCCTGTCACCGTACACTGCCCTGTCAATCATCCTGTCACCGTACACTGCCCTGTCAATCGTCATGTCACTGTACTGTCAATCATCCTGTCACCGTAAACTACCCTGTCAATCATCCTGTCACCGTAAACTGCCCTGTCAATCATCCTGTCACCGTAAACTGCCCTGTCAATCATCCTGTCACCGTAAACTGTCCTGTCAATCGCCCTGTCACCGTACACTGCCCTGTCAATCATCCTGTCACCGTACACTGCCCTGTCAATCATCCTGTCACCGTAAACTGCCCTGTCAATCATCCTGTCACCGTACACTGCCCTGTCAATCATCCTGTCACCGTAAACTGCCCTGTCAATCATCCTGTCACCGTAAACTGCCCAGTCAATCATCCTGTCACCGTAAACTGCCCTGTCAATCATCTTATCACAGTTAAAATCCTCCATTCAATCTAATTTAATTTCATACCGTTTCGGAGAGAAATGTTGGAGCACGTTCACCTGCCAGTCGTGGGTCTCTCATGCGGAGACTCTCCTCGTGTGTTTGCAATTTGAAGATAATGATGCATTTATAAGTTAATGGCTAAAGGTATCTTTACAAAAGTTCACAATGCTGCTGCAGATGCAATATAATGTGGACAGCACTGAATAAATAATAAATAAATTTATAAAAATAAATAAAATAAATAAAAAATTAATTAATTTTCATCAGGTTAGATACTGATAATGAATCACTCAAACCCCTTTATCTAAACCTCTCTGCATAACCGCCGGACTCGCGGTCCTCCATGTCTGTAGTTTTTTTTAACACTTTTCACTCGTGTTTGTAGTTCAAACCGAATCGATCTGCGCTTCGGATTCTGACCAGAAATAGTAGACCATCCGGGTCTCTTTGGAACACTCATTTTAACATTCTACGATTTGGGATGTACTAATTCTATTTTTGAATTCTATTATTATAATAGTATGCGAATTGGGACACAGCAAGGAAGAAAGAAGAAAACAAACAAATACATCCTTGGAAGTAACAACTGTGTGTTTGACCCTTATCCCTGATCATCTGTGTGTGCAGGGTTAGGGTTAATGAACTGTGTGTTTGACCCTGATCCCTGATCATGTGTGTGTGCAGGTGGAGGAGCTGCAGGAGCGTCTGCGGCCCATGAGGGGATTCTGGGTATTGCTGCCTCATACCATCTGTAATGATGAACACATGTCCGCGGACGTCACCAATGAGGATCGCTGTTGGAACGGGCAGACGCGCGGCCGGTGAGAGTGAATACTGAACCTCAGCTGAAGAGTGTGTGATGAGTAGCGTTAGTGTGTGTGTGTTCTGCAGATACCTGCTGCCTGTTACCGCCGACGGGCTGAGAGTGTGTGACGAGTAGCGTTAGTGTGTGTGTTCTGCAGATACCTGCCGCCTGTTACCACCGACATGCTGAGAGTGTGTGACGAGTAGCGTTCGTGTGTGTGTGTTCTGCAGATACCTGCCGCTTGTTACCACCGACGTGCTGAGAGTGTGTGACGAGTAGCATTCGTGTGTGTGTGTGTTCTGCAGATACCTGCCGCCTGTTACCACCGACGTGCTGAGAGTGTGTGACGAGTAGCGTTCGTGTGTGTGTGTGTTCTGCAGATACCTGCCGCCTGTTACCACCGACGGGCTGAGAGTGTGTGACGAGTAGCGTTTACACGCGTGTGTGTGTGTGTGTTCTGCAGATACCTGCCGTCTGTTACCGCCGACGGGCTGAGAGTGTGTGACGAGTAGTGTTTACACGCGTGTGTGTGTTCTGCAGATAACTGCTGCCTGTTACCGCCGACGGGCTGAGAGTGTGTGACGAGTAGCGTTCGTGTGTGTGTGTGTTCTGCAGATACCTGCCGCCTGTTACCACCGACGTGCTGAGAGTGTGTGACGAGTAGTGTTCGTGTGTGTGTGTGTTCTGCAGATACCTGCCGCCTGTTACCACCGACGTGCTGAGAGTGTGTGACGAGTAGCGTTCGTGTGTGTGTGTGTTCTGCAGATACCTGCCGCCTGTTACCACCGACGGGCTGAGAGTCTGTGACGAGGAGCGTTAGTGTGTGTGTGTGTGTGTTCTGCAGATACCTGCCGCCTGTTACCACCGACGGGCTGAGAGTGTGTGACGAGTAGCGTTAGTGTGTGTGTGTGTTCTGCAGATACCTGCCGCCTGTTACCACCGACGGGCTGAGAGTGTGTGACGAGTAGCGTTAGTGTGTGTGTGTGTTCTGCAGATACCTGCCGCCTGTTACCACCGACGGGCTGAGAGTGTGTGACGAGTAGCGTTTACACGCGTGTGTGTGTGTGTTCTGCAGATACCTGCTGCCTGTTACCACTGACGGGCTGAGAGTGTGTGACGAGTAGTGTTTACACGCGTGTGTGTGTTCTGCAGATACCTGCCGTCTGTTACCGCCGACGGGCTGAGAGTGTGTGACGAGTAGCGTTTATACGCGTGTGTGTGGGTGTTCTGCAGATACCTGCTGCCTGTTACCGCCGACGGGCTGAGAGTGTGTGACGAGTAGCGTTTATACGCGTGTGTGTGGGTGTTCTGCAGATACCTGCCGCCTGTTACCGCCGACGGGCTGAGAGTGTGTGACGAGTAGCGTTTATACGCGTGTGTGTGGGTGTTCTGCAGATACCTGCCGCCTGTTACCGCCGACGGGCTGAGAGTGTGTGACGAGTAGCGTTTATACGCGTGTGTGTGTGTGTTCTGCAGATACCTGCCGTCTGTTACCGCCGAAGGGCTGAGAGTGTGTGACGAGTAGCATTTACACGCGTGTGTGTTCTGCAGATACCTGCCGCCTGTTACCGCCGACGGGCTGAGAGTGTGTGACGAGTAGCGTTTACACGCGTGTGTGTTCTGCAGATACCTGCCGCCTGTTACCACCGTCGGGCTGAGAGTGTGTGACGAGTAGCGTTTACACGCGTGTGTGTTCTGCAGATACCTGCCGTCTGTTACCACCGACGGGCTGAGAGTGTGTGACGAGTAGCGTTTACACGCGTGTGTGTTCTGCAGATACCTGCCGCCTGTTACCGCCGACGGGCTGAGAGTGTGTGACGAGTAGCGTTTACACGCGTGTGTGTGTGTGTTCTGCAGATACCTGCTGTCTGTTACCACCGACGGGCTGAGAGTGTGTGACGAGTAGCGTTTACACACGTGTGTGTGTTCTGCAGATACCTGCCGCCTGTTACCGTCGACGGGCTGAGAGTGTGTGACGAGTAGGGTTTACACGCGTGTGTGTTCTGCAGATACCTGCCGTCTGTTACCACCGACGGGCTGAGAGTGTGTGACGAGTAGCGTTTACACGCGTGTGTGTGTTCTGCAGATACCTGCCGCCTGTTACCGCCGACGGGCTGAGAGTGTGTGACGAGTAGCGTTTACACGCGTGTGTGTTCTGCAGATACCTGCCGCCTGTTACCGCCGACGGGCTGAGAGTGTGTGACGAGTAGGGTTTACACGCGTGTGTGTTCTGCAGATACCTGCCGCCTGTTACCGCCGACGGGCTGAGAGTGTGTGACGAGTAGCGTTTACACGTGTGCGTGTTCTGCAGATACCTGCCGCCTGTTACCGCCGACGGGCTGAGAGTGTGTGACGAGTAGCGTTTACATGCGTGTGTGTTCTGCAGATACCTGCCGCCTGTTACCGCCGACGGGCTGAGAGTGTGTGACGAGTAGCGTTTACATGCGTGTGTGTTCTGCAGATACCTGCCGCCTGTTACCGCCGACGGGCTGGTGAATCAGATTAATAACCCGGAGTTGGAGGTGGATGTTGCTCGGCCAGACGTCAAAACGCGGAGGTTAATCATGGAGCTGCAAGTTGCTGTGAACAGACTGAGACTCGCTCAGGCCGGACGAGACGCAGAGTTCATCGACAGTGAGTGTCTCTGTGCTTTTATCCTGTCGTAACACACAACATGACTGACAACCGTGCGCTTGGTTTAACAACACTAAGGGAAACAGGGTAAATGTTCTCATGCACTTTTTCTTCACTACTTTTGCTGAGGGTTGTAATGCACCAATTTCATCTTCTTTATTTTTCTGTCATCTGTGAAGCTGCTTTGAGTAATTTATATTGTTATGCTGTAGGAACTAATGTAGACTGTGATATAAACACCAGAGTTCCCGCTGTGTGCAGGTGATGTGGAGGCAGGCAGCGGGTCTGGAGGCGCAGGTGAAGCGGGCGAGCAGTTCAGTGACGACTGGCCCGGTTACGGCTCCTCCTCTCCTGCTGACAGGCTCCGCCCCCCGGACACTCCTGCTGACAGGCTCCGCCCCCGGGACACGCCCACCAAGAGGAACCGGCTGAATGGACGAAGCCGATCCGATGCTGGAAGACTCTCTCCTCCGCTCCTGTCTGTTCTTCTCTTTACTGTCTGTTTTTCACTCGGCCTTTAAAGAAGATTCGACTCACATGAGCACAAACACCAGCATCAGCAGATCAAACTGCAAGAGTGTTTTTACATTCGTCTATTTTTACAAATCAATGCTGTGCATTCCGTAGTTCTCTCTGATTGGTTAGTAGTCTGTGGTCAGCTGATCTCAAAATGCTGAATTTGAAATCAAATTATTTGTTCCGATTTAATGTAATGTTCGACACCGTAATATAACATCCTGTAATCATGAGGAATGTTAGTTTAACGCGTTGATGATTTTTATTTCTGCCTATTACCATGTTTGTATAACATTGAATGTACTGTTGTAAACTGATTTTATTTATTTATTTATTTATTTAACCTTATGTACAGTGTTTGTGTACGGTATCTGTATGTGTGACAACCTCAAGGTTTTATGAATAAAAGAGTGAAGGACTTACAGAAGGGTTAGAGGTAAAGAACAGGTCAATCTGTTGCTGTTGAACCTGGGAAGATTAACAGTAGTTCTCTTACGAGAGGTTCTCTCGTATTGCGTAAGCTAGCTTACGCTACGGGAAAGATTCATCTTTGCTGAGATATTGAAGCCAAAAATTATTTCATAATTTGTATCCATATACAACGCAGTTCCTCTGCGGCAGACCTAGAGCGGGCTAGCTAGCAGCTCATTGGTTCGCTCAGAGAGAACTGCTTAAGCCTATGGGAGAGCGGAACTGAACCCGCTTCCAATGAGAGGCGCCCGCGCGCTCATTGCGTCATGGCCCGCCAGAGTGGGCGTGGCCAAGGGGTATATAACAGTCTCTCCCAGGCTTATATGTTGATTCATTTCATCTTCAGCAAGCTCACGCTTCTGCTGTGTTCTGGGAGAAAGCCGTCGCCGTCGAGAAGGCACCACTAGCGAGCTCCGGACCCTGAAGAAGCCGGCCGTCTTCGCCACCTTCAGCTGCCCAGCAAGCTAAGCCATCCGACGACTGTATCCTTTTTCTCATATATTTCTAAAAGAGCACGAGCGTCTTTCTCAAGATGCCTCGTTTTTCCTGCGGCTCCTGCCGCGCTCGTCTCGAGGACGGAGACCGCCATGTCATCTGCGCTCTCTGCTTGGGACTCGAGCATGCAGAACTCGCCCTCGCGGATGGAGGCTGCGACTTCTGCGAAAGCCTGCCGCTGTCGTCCCTGCGGGCACGACTTCTGGCAGTGAAATCCGCTCCCGCGCCGCCTGTCTCTTCGCCGCGGAAGAAAAAACGCCGCTCTCAGAGGCCGCCGGAGCCACCAGCGGAAACATGCGGGCCGCCGCCGCCGCCTCCCGCTTCCCGCTCTCCCTCCCCGCCCCTGCCGGACATACAGTTGCCGCCGAGTGGCCGCTCTGTTGCCTCCGATGACGCCGCGGAGGAGAAGGACTCCTGCTCACTGCTCGCTTCCGACAGTGAGGACTGGTCGTCTCGCGGTTCCACGAGAGAGTCGACGGGGACCCGCGCCGGGATAGAGGAAGAGCTGATGCGCCTCCTCTCACAGGCCGTCGAACGCCTCGGTCTCGAGTGGTCTCCCCCACCCGAGCAGGCCCCGAACCGGATGGACGGCAGCTTCTTTCATCGGCGTTCGACCCCCGCGTGCAACCGGGCCGCTCCATTTCTGCCTGAGCTTCACGCAGAATTAACAAAGTCCTGGAATGCCCCGCTCTCGGCCAGAAACCGCTCCGACATTTCCGCCTCGCTGCGCTCGGTGGACGGAGCCGTCGAGAAAGGCTACTCAGCCATGCCGCCCGTCGAGGACTTGGTCGCCACGCACCTCTGCCCGCCCTCTGCTAGATGGCGTTCCTCACCCACGCTTCCTTCTAAAGCGTGCAGAGCGACTTCGAGTTTTCACGCTCGCGCATACGCCGCCGCCGGTCAGGCCGCCGCCGCGCTTCACTCGAGGTCTGTCCTCCAGGTTCTTCAGAGTGATATTCTCCGTGAATGTGCCGAAGGCGGCAGGAACCCCGCCCCCGCTGTCACGGATCTGAGAAGTGCTACGGACCTCGCCCTTCGCGCCACTAAAGCCGCCGCACAAGCTCTGGGGAGATGCATGGCCAGCCTGTGTGTTGCCGAGAGACACCTATGGCTCACGCTCGCCGACATGGGAGACTCTGAGCGCGCCGCGTTTCTCAACGCGCCCCTCTCCCCGACGGGCCTGTTTGGATCCGCTGTCACGGGCATCGTCGATCGCTTCTCGGAGGTACAGAAAGCCACCCAGGCGATGAATTTGTTTCTGCCACGCCGCGCTAGCTCTTCCGCGGGCCGCTCTCGCGAGCCTCCCGCCAGAGCTCCGCCACAGCGACCTCCTCCGCAGTCTCAAACAGCCCAGCGCAGACAGGGCGCCCGCCCTCGCTCTCGCTCTGACAGCCGCCGCAGACCGCCGGCCCCACGAGGCCCGCGTTCTAAGATCACGCTGAAGCCTGATCATCAGAAGTCTGCCTAGCAAGATCAAGAAAACGACGGCGCTCTCCCGCTGCGGCCGGACCGCCGTCAAAGCTTCGCCCTCTGCCAGTCCCCGTTATTTCGCCGACTGCAGTAGTGTTGACCGCCACAAACAAGCCGGTGTCCCAGCCCGCTTGCGAGCGTCAAAAAGCCGTTTTTATGGCTACCCAGAGAAATCTCAAAAAGAGAAATTTTGCCAGTTGTGTACAAAAAGTGCCCACAATCATGTGCTCACCGATACACACAAGCATAACATATCCCGTGTCTCTATCAGAGCCCCATCACATGAAACGGGCAGAGCCCGCTCTAGTTTCAGAGAACATAAACACGACCACGAGCCCGTGCGCGTGTCCCCTCTCTGCTCGCTCTGTTACACGGCCCATAGACTCCTCTCTGAGTGCAAGTCCCGTTGCCACACACATTCAAAGCGTGCCCACACACTGTGTCCAGCCCGCTATGTGCAGCAATCAGGGCAATATAGCCATTCGGCCACTAGCCGCATGCTTCAAAGCATGGGAAGCCATTCCAGGCATCTCCCCGTGGGTGTTAAGCATTATAAAGAACGGCTATCTGCTGCAGTTTCGCCGCCGCCCGCCTCGTGCACGCGCGCAGCTCGAATCTACTGTCAGCCCGCTGGCCGCCGGCACGCTCCGCTCAGAAATTGCGACGCTGTTGCAAAAGGGCGCTATAGAGAGAGTCCCGCCATCTATGACCGAGTCGGGGTTTTACGGCCGTTATTTTCTGGTTCCCAAGAAAGACGGCTGCCTCAGACCGATTTTAGATCTCAGGTCTTTGAACAAAGCGCTCATGAAGAGACCGTTCAAGATGCTCACTACCAGGAAACTCCTCGCGCAGGTGCGCCAGGGGGACTGGTTCATCTCTCTAGACCTGAAAGACGCCTATTTTCAGATCCAGATAAATCCCCGTCACAGGCCATTCTTACGTTTCGCCTTCGAGGGTCATGTTTATCAATATGCCGTTCTCCCGTTCGGCTTATCTCTGGCGCCCCGTACATTCACGAAGTGCATGGACGCGGCGCTCGCCCCCCTGCGAAGCCAGGGGCTGCGCATTCTGAATTATCTGGACGACTGGCTGATTTTGGCCCAATCACAAACGGAGCTTCTGTCGCACCGCGCAGTTCTCCTCAACCATCTGGAAGCGCTGGGTCTCTCTGTCAACTGGTCAAAGAGCTCCCTTCTCCCCAGTCAATCGATTTCCTTCCTAGGAATAGATTTGAACTCGGTCACGATGACGGCTCGCCTGTCTACACAGCGCGCGCGCAGTGTTCAGCGCCTAGCCTCCTCGTTTCAGATGGACGCCCGCACTCCTCTGAAAGCTTTTCAGAGGATGCTGGGTTACATGGCCTCAGCCTCCGCTGTACTTCAGCTGGGCCTTCTGCACATGCGCCCGCTTCAGCTCTGGTTAAACAGCCGTGTACCCCACCGTGCGTGGAACACGGGCCGCCAGCTGATCAAGGTTACGCAGACATGTCTCACGGCACTGCAGCCATGGACAGTAGCAGAATGGTTTCGCCAGGGCGTCACGATGGGGACTTTTTCCTGCCGAAAAGTCATCTCGACAGATGCATCCAACACGGGTTGGGGTGCAGTCTGCGAGGGCTCACCGGCCTTCGGCCACTGGTCGACTCAGGAAAGCCCTTTACACATAAACTGTCTGGAAATGCTTGCGGTCGAGAACGCGCTCTCGCGCTTTCTCTCGCTCATTTGGGGACACCACGTCCTGATCCGTTCGGACAACAGGGCGGTGGTCTCCTATCTCAACCGTCAGGGCGGTGTCAGATCCAGAAATCTCTGTCTACTGACACACCGCATTCTAGTTTGGTCTCAGAGCCGCCTGCTCTCGCTCGGAGCGACGCATGTGCCGGGCCATCTCAACGACGGTCCAGACATACTGTCCAGGGACCTCATCTCCACGGGAGAATGGTCCCTGAACGCACAAACGGTCCAACTACTGTGGCAGCTATTCGGCAGAGCAGAAGTAGACCTCTTCGCGTCAGAAGAGAACGCTCACTGCCCAATATATTTTTCGAGGAGCGAGGACGCGCTAGCCCAGGAATGGCCTCGCCGCCCGCTCTATGCATTCCCTCCGATCGCTCTGTTACCACAGGTAATTCAGAGGATCAGGGACGCACGCCACTCGGTGCTCCTCATAGCCCCGCGTTGGGAGAGTCAGAATTGGGTTCCGGAGCTCACGCAGCTGTCACAGACAGCCCCGTGGCCCATCCCAGTCAGAGCAGATCTCCTCTCTCAAGCTCGCGGCACGATCTGGCACCCCCATCCACAGCGCTGGGCGCTACATGCATGGGTGATCAACGACTATTCGTCGATTTGCCAGAGGGAGTAAGAAACACTATCATACAGGCTAGAGCACCTTCCACGAGAAGGCTCTATGCGTCTAAATGGTCTGTGTTCTCAAAATGGTGCACCGTAAAACAGCTGGACCCACGGTCATGCGAGGTGCCGTCTTTGCTAATGTTCCTTCAAGAGATGCTGGACAAGGGCAGGTCCCCCTCCACTCTCAAGGTTTACGTGGCAGCCGTCGCAGCGTTCGCTGAACCCCGACGCGCTCAGTCCCTGGGCAAAGACGAGTTAGTCATCCGCTTCCTCAGGGGAGCTAAGAGGATGAACCCTCCGCGGCCCCCGTCGGTTCCTATTTGGGATCTTTCCATAGTCCTCGAAGCTATGAAAGCGTTCGAACCGCTCGAGTCTGTGGACCTAAAATACCTCTCGCTCAAAACCGTTTTTCTGACAGCTCTGTCCTCAGTAAAACGCGTAGGGGACCTTCACGCGCTCTCATCCAGCGCCGCGTGTCTTGAGTTTGGGCCGAATGACTCGGTTGTCATTCTCAAACCTAGGCATGGTTATGTCCCAAAAGCGATTGGTACCCCGTTCAGGGCGCAGATTATCTCCCTATCGGCTCTGCCTGCATCCGATAGCGAGCGCGATGCCAATCTCCTCTGCCCGGTGCGGGCGCTGAGGTTGTACACGACGCGCGCTGCCGCGTTCAGACGCGCTGAGCAGCTTTTCGTGTCGTTTGGGGGGCGCACCAAAGGTCTGGCCGCCTCCAAACAGACACTGTCTAGATGGATAGTGGACGCGATTGCCTCTGCTTACGCATCTAAATGCCTGCCATGCCCTCTGGGCATCAGGGCGCACTCCACTAGAGGCATGGCCTCATCGTGGGCATGGTCCTGTGGAATTTCCATTCATGACATCTGTGTGGCCGCGGGATGGGCCTCCCCGTCCACTTTTGTCAGATTTTACAACTTGGAAGTCCCCGCCTTGCAGGCAAAATTACTAGCTGTCTAACGACCAGCTCTCTAAGAAGCTGCATTTCTGAGAGTCCCTCACAACCGGTTCGCCCCTTGTGCTCTCCTTAAATGCTTTTACACTTCATGTGCCCGCTCTGCTGGCCCTATACATGCTTATGTGTACTTTTCATGTGCCCGCTCTGCCGACCTCATAGTACATTCACTCCACGTTAAATATCCCCCGGTAGATCCCTGGGATTTCATGTGTGGTTTCATAGCGCGCACGGCGTTGACCAGGTGTTCCCGTAGCGTAAGCTAGCTTACGCAATACGAGAGAACCTCTCGTAAGAGAACGAATCGGTTACCTAACGTAACCTCGGTTCTCTCTAGAAGAGGGAACGAGTATTGCGTTCCCTGCCGTGCTTGCGCTACTAGCGTTTCGCTTCACGCTGAAATAAATCAAAATATAAGCCTGGGAGAGACTGTTATATACCCCTTGGCCACGCCCACTCTGGCGGGCCATGACGCAATGAGCGCGCGGGCGCCATCTCATTGGAAGCGGGTTCAGTTCCGCTCTCCCATAGGCTTAAGCAGTTCTCTCTGAGCGAACCAATGAGCTGCTAGCTAGCCCGCTCTAGGTCTGCCGCAGAGGAACTGCGTTGTATATGGATACAAATTATGAAATAATTTTTGGCTTCAATATCTCAGCAAAGATTAATCTTTCCCGTAGCGTAAGCTAGCTTACGCAATACTCGTTCCCTCTTCTAGAGAGAACCGAGGTTACGTTAGGTAACCGATTCGATTTATGCTAAAAGGAACGATTAAAGAAAAGCTTTTTCTGACTTCTTCCAGAAGTGCTTGTACCTTTATCATTTTTGAATGGTTAAAAGCATTTACATGAATAAGAGCAGGATCATATAATACTATATACTATAACACTAGCCAAAGGATGACAAAAAATGTAAATTTTAACTAAATTAACAGAAGCTGCGTTAATTGCGTTAACAGTCCTAATTTATTTATTTCATATAAACTCGCAGCATTTTGCGTCATATAATCGCATTGGCTTGTCATCGTGATTGCGACTCCGATATGATTAATCATGCAACACTACTGTAAACATCTGCCATAACGTTCCAGTGGATTGAAGCATGTCTCAGCTCTGTCCAGCCAAAATTTACCAGCCTAAAAGCTCTGGCAGATGCTGAGAAACAAACAGAAGGAGCTGCAGGAGACTGAACCCAGAGCTGGGGCTGGGGGAGACGGAGCCTAACCCTGCTGGCTGCGACCCACAGCTGGAACAATCCACCACTCACATCAGAAACAGTCTCTCCCTACAAGAGGAAGAGCTGGTGGAGCTCAGAGAACTAACTCTCCTAGGCAACACCTAATGAGCGCTTACAACACCTGGAAAACAAACCCAGTCACCTCACACGAGACTTTGAAGCTAGTGTTAAGGAACTAAGAGGAGAGATAAGAAACCTGCAGCAGGACAGAGAGACGAATCATCAACGAAAAACAGCTTTTTCCTGGCCACAAAACATTAAAACTCTGGTGCCCATAAACAGATAATGCTCTACAACAACTGAGCAGGGAAAATCTGGGTGAACCGAACCACATCATCATCCATGTGGGCACGAATGACCTGAGGACACAACAAGAGCGAGTGGCAGAATCAGTGACACGGGTGGCTATTTAATCAACACAAACCTTCCCAACTTAAAGTAGTTATCCCCACCATCCTTCCCAGATCAGACGTCCATCCTCGCACCATACAAAGCGTGAACACTGACATCTCACGTGGATGTGCTGGAAATAACTAAATGTATACTATGTATTGGGATCGATTGCTCCTGTCTGCCTTGCTGCCTGCTTTGAGTTTGCTGTGAGTTTGTTTGCTTCGAGGCTGTAAGCTCCGTCTAAGCCTCATATTAGCTTCATATTTCTTTCTGTTTTGAAACATCATTTACTATCATTTCTAGTTGTTTATATACTACTAAAAACAGCGTGCCCATCATCTCAGATTAACCTGACATCGCTTGCTTCCGTTATTGTTAACACAACACGCTAGTAACTTGCTAACCTGTTAACGCGCTCAGTTATTTATTTTTCTCTCGCGCGCCCGCGCCTTTGAGTTCATAAAAAGCCCAGGTGAGTAAAAATCAGTCAACAAACACGGTGAGTAATGTCTTGTCCTGTTATTGTCACTTCATGCCACATGTTTAGCATAGCCTTCTCTGTCGGCAATATAGGATTTATATGTGATAAATGAAAGGAGACAGTCAGGCTGACGGAGAAGATTTCAGAACTAGAGACACGCATTCAAACTTTAATTAAGGATAGTAATTGTGCTGGAGGTTTAGATACTATTTTGGATGCGCCTAGCATAGTGAACTCTTTACATGATTCGGTTCCGGCTGAAGTAGAGCCCGTGCAGCAGGGCAGATGGGTGACCGTGAGAGATCGTTCTAGTCGCGGATCAAAGAACCACTCTTCCGTTCCGATTCCCATAACAAACCGATTTGCCCCACTCAGTGAAACACCCACTGAGAATTCTGTTGATTGTGCCCTGGTAATTGGTGATTCGATCACACAGAACGTGAAAATAGAGACACCAGCCACCATAGTCACATGTTTGCCGGGAGCCAGAGCGCCTGACATCAAAGCAAATTTAAAAGTGCTGGCTAATGCTAATCGGAAATTCTCTAAGATCATTATTCATGTCGGCACTAATGATGTTTGACTCCGCCAGTCGGAGATCAAAATGAATATTAAAGAGGTGTGTGAACTTGCAACTTGTCACCAAGGTCAGATAAATCCCATCACATAGAGCCTCTTTCACCTAGATATTATCATATAGAGACTGTGTCTGTTCCCTGAATTTGGAAATCCAAAAAACGTCAGGTTAAAAATGTAATTGATGTTCAACAAATAAAAAAACAGATATAATACAGATGAGCAAATGATAAAGCTAGGGTTGTTGAAAATTCGATCCCTTACTTCAAAATCTCTCGTAGTTAATGATATGATTTCAGATTATAACCTAGATGTGCTGTGTTTGACAGAAACCTGGCTAAAACCAAACGATTACATTACTTTAAAGGAGTCAACCCCACAAGATTACAGTTATAAACATGAACCTCGTCTGAAAGGCAAAGGGGGAGGTGTTGCTGTAATTTATAGTAATATTTTCAAAACCACTAAGAAATCTATTTTTAAATATACTTCTTTTGAAGTATTGGTGCTTAATGTAAAAATATATAGTGTAAACGATAAATCACATTTGAGAATTATGCTGGCTACTGTATACAGGCCACCAGGGCACCATAAAGATTTTATCAAAGAATTTGCGGACTTTCTATCAGAATTAGTATTGACTGCAGATAAAGTACTAATTGTTGGTGATTTTAATATACATGTAGATAATGAAAAAGATGCATTGGGATTGGCATTTAAAGACATTGTAAACTCAATTGGAGTTAGACAACACGTGTCAGGACCTACTCATTGTCAAGTCAAGTCAAGTCAAGTCATCTTCATTTATATAGCGCTTTTAACAATGGATTGTTTCAAAGCAGCTTTACAGAGATAAACATATAATTTAAGGTAACAGATTGTTTTGGCATTATAGCGGTTCTTGAATAATGTTATTTCCAGCTAAAGTTAACTTTGATTGATTCACCTCCGTCGAAATGATCAGACTTTTAAACGCGAACCTGTGATTAACGCTGACGGCGTTCACATGCTCATTCAGAATTGATTCTATAGTTATGTGCTTTTTAAAATATGTGCGCAGGTTTAGAATTCATACAACCCAGCCTAAACAAACTACTTTTCTTGCCTATAAATTTTGATACAGAATTTTGTTTTATTTTATCACTTCGGGGTACGCGAGCCGGAATTCACAACGCTTTATCTGTAGAGTGGGAAAGGGATCCTCCATAGGGAGAGGATAGTGGACACTTCAGCACTGCATTGTCATCGGGTCCAGGCGGATCTCCTTCGTCAGATCTGGACACGGCCTGGATCCGGCAGGCTGCGGGAAAACCTCGGGATAAACAAAGACACTAATATTAGCGTAGATGCCATTCTTCTTATGATGTAGCGAGTACATCAAGATTTAAGGAAAGTGTTCCCAGTTCCGGCTGACCTAATCTATGCAGCCTAACATTGAATTTATAGAAGTCTATAGTGTGTTATGTGTATGCTAGGTCAAAGAGATGTGTTTTTAGTCTAGCTTTGAACTGACAGAGTGTGTCTGCTTCCCGGACAATGGTAGGAAGACTGTTCCAAAGTTTTGGTGCTAAATAGGAAAAGGATCTACCGCCTGCAGTCGATTTAGATATTCTAGGTATTATCAACTGGCCGGAATTTTGAGATCGCAATAGACGTGAAGGACTATAATACGTTAAGAGCTCGCTCAAGTACTGCGGAGCTAAACCATTTAGTGCTTTGTAGGTAATCAACAATATTTAAAAATTTATATGATGTTTAATAGGGAGCCAATGCAGTGTTGACAGAACCGGGCTAACCTGGTTCTGGTAAGAACTCGAGCTGCGGCGTTTTGAACTAGCTGTAGTTTATTTATTAAGCGTGCAGGGCAACCACCCAATAGAGCATTACAATAATCTAGCCTTGAGGTCATGAACGCATGGACTAATTGTTCCGCATTTCCCAATGAGAGCATATGGCGTATTTTAGATATATTTTTAAGATGGAAAAATGCAGTTTTACAGATACTAGACACGTGGCTTTCAAAAGAAAGGTTGGTATCAAAGAGCACACCCAGGTTCCTAACCGACGACGAAGACTTGACAGAGCAGCCATCAAGTGTTAGACAGTATTCTGGGTTATTACGTGTGGAAGTTTTTTGTCCAATAATTAGAATATCTGTCTTTTCAGAATTTAGTAGTAGGAAATTACTAGTCATCCAATTTTTTATATCAGCTATGCATTCCGTTAATTTTGTGAATTGGTAAATTTCGTTGGGTTTTGAAGAAATATACAGCTGAGTATCATCGGCATAACAGTGAAAGCTAACTCCATGTTTCCTAATGATATCTCCTAATGGTAGCATGTACAGAGTGAACAGCAGCGGTCCTAGTACTGAGCCTTGTGGTATGCCATACTGAACTTGTGATCGATAAGACATCTCTTCATTTACTGCTACAAACTGATAACGGTCAGATAAGTATGATTTAAACCATGCTAGTGCAATTCCACTAATGCCCACATAGTTTTCTAGTCTATTTAAAAGAATGTTGTGGTCAATTGTGTCAAATGCAGCACTAAGATCGAGTAACACTAATAGAGAGATACAACCACGATCGGATGATAAGAGCAAATCATTTGTGACTCTAATGAGAGCGGTCTCAGTACTATGGTACGGTCTAAATCCGGACTGAAAATCCTCGCAGATATCATTTCTTTCTAGAAAGGAACACAGTTGTGAAGATACTGCTTTTTCTAATATCTTTGACAGAAAAGGCAGATTCGAGATCGGCCTGTAATTGACTAATTCTGTAGGATCAAGTTGTGTTTTTTTAACAAGCGGTTTTATCATAGCCAGTTTAAAGGTTTTTGGTACGTATCCTAGAGACAAAGATGAATTAATGATATTAAGAAGAGGATATATGACCTCTGGAAACATCTCTTTCAGTAGCTTAGTCGGTATAGGATCTAACATACAAGTTGTCGATTTAGATGAATTAACGAGTTTGCAGAATTCTTCCTCTCCTATAGCAACAAATGAATCAAAATTTTCCTCAGGGAGACTACAATGCACTTCCTGATGCGATACTGTGGTAGACAGTTGCATAGTTATAATTTTGTCCCTGATATTATCAATCTTATAAGTGAAGAAGTTCATAAAGTCATCACTGCTGTGTTGCTTGGACACTTCTGAGCTTGAAGCTTTCTTTTTCGTTAGTTTAGCCACTGTTTCAAATAAATACCTTGGATTATGTTTATTTTCTTCTAATAGGTTTGAAAAATAAGCAGATCTAGCAGCTTTTAAAGCCTCTCTGTAAGCAATCGAGCTCTCTTTCCACGAAATCCGAAATACCTCTAGTTTAGTTTTCTTCCAGTTGCGCTCCATTTTTCTGGCTGCTCTCTTAAGGGCCCGGGTGTGCTCGCTGTACCACGGCGTTGGGCTATTTTCTTTAATCTTCTTTAAGCGCAACGGAGCAACTGCGTCTAAAGTGCTGGAAAAGAGAGAGTTAAACGTTTCTGTTGCAATATCAAGTTCTTCTAAGCTATCCGGGATGCTGAGATGATGAAACTGATTAGGAAGATTATTGATAAAGCAATCTTTAGTGGCAGAAGTTATAGGTCTAACGTATTTATAACACGGAGTCGGCTTTGCAGCCTTGGCTAAATGTAATTTACATGAGACTAGATAATGATCTGAGATATCATCGCTCTGCTGCAGAATTTCAACGGCATCAACATCTATTCCATGTGATAATATTAGATCTAGAGTATGATTACGATGATGAGTAGGTCCTGACACGTGTTGTCTAACTCCAATTGAGTTTACAATGTCTTTAAATGCCAATCCCAATGCATCTTTTTCATTATCTACATGTATATTAAAATCACCAACAATTAGTACTTTATCTGCAGCCAATACTAATTCTGATAGAAAGTCCGCAAATTCTTTGATAAAATCTTTATGGTGCCCTGGTGGCCTGTATACAGTAGCCAGCATAATTCTCAAATGTGATTTATCGTTTACACTATATATTTTTACATTAAGCACCAATACTTCAAAATAAGTATATTTAAAACTAGATTTCTTAGTGGTTTTGAAAATATTACTATAAATTTCAGCAACACCTCCCCCTTTGAGACGAGGTTCATGTTTATAACTGTAATCTTGTGGGGTTGACTCATTTAAAGTAATGTAATCGTTTGGTTTTAGCCAGGTTTCTGTCAAACACAGCATATCAAGATTATAATCTAAAATCATATCATTAACTATGAGTGATTTTGGAGTCGATCGAATATTCAGCAACCCAAGCTTTATCATTTGCTCATCTGTATTATATCTGTTTTTTATTTGTTGAACATCAATTCAATTTTTAACCTGACGTTTTTTGGATTTCCAAATTCGGGGAACAGACACAGTCTCTATATGATGACATCTAGGTGAAAGAGACTCTATGTGATGGGATTTATCTGACCTTGGTGACGTGAGGCCGCTAGCAGACGGTCGGTTTAGCCAGTCTGTCTGCTTCCTGACCTGAGCCCCAGATTGTCATGTTTTATCTCGAAGACTATGAGCCAAATTACTAGAGAGAAGAGCAGCACCAGCCCAGGAGGGATGGATACCATCTCTTTTCAACAGATCAGGCTTGCCCCAAAAACTTTTTCAATTGTCTATGAATTTTATATTATTCTGCGGACACCACTTCGACATCCAACCGTTCACTGAGGCCCATCTGCTAACTATCTCATCACTCCTGCGTACAGGAAGGGGGCCAGAGTAAATTACAGTGCCTGACATCGTACTTGCGAGTTCACACACCTCTTTAATATTAATTTTGGTGATCTCCGACTGGCGGAGTCGAACATCATTAGTGCCGACATGAATAATGATCTTAGAGAATTTCCGATTAGCATTAGCCAGCACTTTTAAATTTGCTTTGATGTCAGGCGCTCTGGCTCCCGGCAAACATGTGACTATGGTGGCTGGTGTCTCTATTTTCACGTTCCGTGTGATCGAATCACCAATTACCAGGGCACAATCAACAGAATTCTCAGTGGGTGTTTCACTGAGTGGGGCAAATCGGTTTGTTATGGGAATCAGAACGGAAGAGTGGTTCTTTGATCCGCGACTAGAACGATCTCTCACGGTCACCCATCTGCCCTGCTGCACGGGCTCTACTTCAGCCAGAACCGAATCATGTAAAGAGTTCACTATGCTAGGCGCATCCAAAACACGATCTAAAGATCTAGCATTCTTACCATCCTCAATTAAAGTTTGGATGCGTGTCTCTAGTTCTGAAATCTTCTCCGTCAGCCTGACTGTCTCCTTGCATTTATCACATATAAATCCTATATTGCTATCGGAGAAGGCTATACTAAACATATGACATGTGACACAGGTGACAATAACAGGACAAGAAGACATTACTCACCGTGTTTGTTGACTGATTTCTTACTTACCTGGACTTTATGAACTCAAAGGCGCGGGCGCGCGAGAGAAAATAAATATATAAATGAGCGCACGGGTGGCGCGTTAGCAGGCTAACGTTAGCGAGTTACTAGCGTGCTGTGTTAACAATAACGGAAGCTAGAGATGTAAGGTTAATCTGAGATGTTGGGTAAGCTGTATTTAGTAGTATAAACAACTAGATAGTAAATGATGGCTCAAAACATAAAGAAATACAAGGCTCAGGCGGAGCTTACAGCCTCGAAGCAAACAAACACACAGCAGGCAGCGAGGCAGACAGGAGCAATCGATCAGCGATCAGACATACACCCCCCTCAGTAGATCAACATGAAAATCACCACAGTGGTAGTCAGTGAGATGTAGAACAATCATCTGGTGGTGCCGAAAACAGTGTTGACAACAGTGAATTATCTTAAACAATAGTACACATACATAACTCAGAAGTCTATTTCATATCTATTAGACGTAGAAATATGCAATTCTTATATTAGATTTTCTTACCAGATATTAAATACACATTTAGTAATTATTTAAGATGCATACGGTTTAAAATGTATGCAAATCCAGTTTGGGGACGTATGTGTCCTTACTGGAGCTCCTCTGTTAGCTATACAATAAAATGTGATTTACAGCAAAATCACAAATTTATCATACTAGCTGCTATATAGCGTCTTTACACCTTCAACAATTCAACAGGTACAGTAGTTCAACACATGCGATCATTTGATTTGTAATATCTAATACTCACATTTGAAAACACTCTCGTCCGTCATGATTTCGTCCGGCGTCATGTTCGAGTATGACCTATCCTTCTTCTTCTTTTATATGACGTATCCTCTCGCGTGGCCTCCTGGGATAGAAAAGTACGCATCGGACAGCACTCAAAAACCGGGCCGGAAGCAGTAAGCCATCCGGGAACTTCTCGCCTACTCTTTTATGAATACTGATACTTAGCCAGCCATATCACCCTGTAGCCCAAGACTGGTTGCCCACTGAAGCTAAGCAGGGCTGAGCCTGGTTAGTACCTGGATGGGAGACCTTCTGAGAAAACCAGGTTGCTGCTGGAAGAGGTGTTAGTGAGGCCAGCAGGTGGCGCTCACCCTGTGGTCTGTGTGGGTCCTAACGCCCCAGTATAGTGACGGGGACACTATACTGTCAAAGAGCACCGTCCTTCGGATGAGACGTTAAACCGAGGTCCTGACTCTCTGTGGTCATTAAAAATCCCAGGATGTCTTTCGAAAGAGTAGGGGTGTAACCCCGGCATCCTGGCCAAATTTGCCCTTTGGCCTCTGTCCATCATGGCCTCCTAATAATCCCCATATATATATATATATATACTGATTGGCTTCATCACTCTGTCTCCTCTCCACCAGTAAGCTGGTGTGTGGTGAGCGTTCTGGCGCACTATGGCTGCCGTCGCATAATCCAAGTGGATGCTGCACATTGGTGGTGATTGAGGAGATTCCCCCTTCCATGTGAAGCGCTTTGAGTGCCTAGAAAAGCGCTATATAAATGTAATGTAATGAATTATTACTGATGTTTCGAACGTACTGCTTCTTTCACGTACTGTTTTAGCCTACTATATAGTAGCAAAGTAGGCATATTCGAACGCACTTAAGTCCGAATCTCGCGATTTCTCGCCTACTCTTTTGGATTCATACATACTTTTTTGCTCGCCTACTCTTTTTCCCATACTAAATAGTAGGGAAGTATGCGGTTTGGAACGCAGCCCATCTCCCCATAGCACCTGTCCTCCCTACTTCTTCTCTCCCTCTTTTAAAGAAACCACGTCCTAGTGACAACATTCTCCCCGGTGACCCCTAGTGGCCGGGAGAAAATTACACCCTGTAATAGTGGAACTGTTACAGTATTAAGACAATTTTAAACAAAGACAGTATTAAACAAATTTACACCGCAAGAAGAAAATAGCTGTCTATGAAAGAGGACTACTAAAAAGAAGTCTTGCTACTGTATATCAGTGCAAGTAAAAGTTGTGAAGTTAGTTTACACAGTTGATAAAGGTATAGAGAGAATTGAACATTTAAGCTCACATGTAGTCATTTTATAGCTTCATCTATTGACTCTAAAGCGTATTTTGGATGAGACGTTAAACCGAGGTCCTGACTCTCTGTGGTCATTAAATGTGGAAAAAGAGTAGGGGTGTAACCCCGGCATCCTGGCCAAATTTTCCCCTTGGCCTCTGTCCATCATGGCTTCCTAATCATCCCCATATACTGATTGGCTTCATCTGGTCTCCTCTCTACCAGTAAGCTAGTGTGTGGTGGGTGTTCTGGCGCAATATGGCTGCCGTCGCATCATCCAGGTGGAGCTGCACATTGCTGGTGGTTGACGAGATCCCCCCCTTCCATGTAAAGCGCTTTGAGTGCCGAAAAAAGCGCTATATAAATGTAATGAATTATTATATAATTATTTATATTACCTTTATATATTTATTCATTTAAAATCTGCGGAATAATAATTGATGAACTAAAATTGTACATGTGTGATCAATTAAGGGTATAATAATTACATATGTAAGCATTACAAAAAACTAAAAGCCAGACGATTTTGTCTTTAAAAATCATTTGCTATGTAGTGACCTTTAATTTGGAGTAGAAACAGGTGGAGTGACTTTATCGTGTCAGACATGTCACTTTGCTCACAGCTGATTGGTCTAAGTTTGGTTTGAGATCTCTTAACATAACCTGCCCCGGACCAGGTTAGCCGTGGAGCGTAAGTTACTATGGCGATGAACACTGCTAAAAGCCAAACCACTTTCATGGCGCCTAAAACCCAGGGTTGGCGCAAACTAAATTGAAACATATCAGGCTATCCACCTAAACCGGCTTCATGGTACAGGCCCCTGGTGTTGATGTGCCTACCATGTGTAATTCAAAGTATTTCAGCTTTGTTACAGAGACTGGTGACAAAACAATCTCATACCAAATGCTTCAACTGTCTAATGATCAGGATCAATTTAATGATGTATGTCTAAAACCATGAAATTTGATGATAACACAACCAGCTGAAGTTACAGTGAAATGCATTAAGTTAAGATATGTTTTTTCCTATTCTGAACATATATTCTATTTCTTGTTTATACTGAGGTGACTGTGGGTCTGATTTTATGTCAGGAGTGCAATAACAGTGTTTATTCATTTAGCCCGGCTTCAGATAAATGCTTTACTTGCTTGCTAAATACTTGAGGGACTATCCCCCCACACACACACACACAAAAAAAAAAAAAAACAGCCTAAGCTTTCTTCTTTTAAAACCTTATTTCAAAAGGTTAAGAAGAGTGATAATTTATATGGAAATCAGAGACTCCAAGAGGAGGAGTGGAGCAAGAGGAGGGAGAGAACAGTGGTAGTAAAAGGAAGAGAGGAGAACCAAATAATTACATTTATTCATTGAGCAGACACTTTTATTGAAAATAGCTGTGTAAGAGTTTTAGCATCAATAAAGCTGGCAAATTACAACAGTTACTGACAAATCTTATACAGCACACAAGTGCTAATGTTCCAGTGCACTATCATCAGTCAATAAACATGAGCTCATATCAAAAGACCATAGAAAGTGGTTTGAGTGATAAATAATTAAAATCTTAATTGATCACAAAGATTTATTTAATACTCCCCCTGTTCAATCACAATGCATTGTAATGGACACAACGTTACTTGTTGTATTATTGTATTTTAGCTACTCTACTCTTGTTGATGTCCGAGTATGATGTATTTGGGCACATGTAGTAAAAACAGGAGCAGCTTGAGGGCGCTATTGCCTGGAGGTAACCGGACATATAACCGGCTACCATAGAGTAAGTCAGTTCGTTTGGTAGAGGGAAATCAAATGGTTGAACTCACGCTACCTTCTTGCTCCTGTAAAGTTGTTTGTTGAGAACTCTTTGAGTTTTTGCTCAACTGTGAGTATGGATTGATTTATATACTTGACGTTGTGTTTGTTTCATAAGATCACTGATGTTAGCTATTTGCTTGCTTCTAGAAAGGACTTTTAATTTCCACATGTTCTTTTGTGAGCACTGATTGGTTTTGTCTTAAATCATCTGCTGGATACTAGTGTATTGTTACTAATTTATTAAAATGTTTAATTTAGATTTCGAATACTATAGTATATAAACTGAGGAAGTTTATTAGTGTGGATTTTGTAACTGAGGTAAATGATGTCACAAACCTGCCTGTTCCTGCCTGTTCCTGTCTGTCCTGATCTCTCTCTATTGTAAGTTCAATTGATCCGAACACTGAGACTATCATCTTTTGTTTTTATGCACTGCCTGGCCATTAAGCTCTATGATAATGTGAAGGTATGGGTGAGTCTCCTGGTCTTCGCTTCTGAGTTTTCAAACACTTTAGAAGAAAAAAGTTCACAACACTAGAGATATTGAATCCAAGTGCAGTCTATGCTGGCAACGAGGCTACAGCACATGGCCTTAACCAACGTGGCGCTGAGGACAATGATTCACTGAACGGCATTGACTGTGATATTTTCTCACATTGTGGATTATAGGATTACAACCATTGCATCGCACTCAAATGGCCTTGTGGATTTGAAACTCTTTCCTAGAACAGAAATCTGTGTTCGTTATTATGCCTCCTTTGATCATAGTAATGTGGTTATGTAATGTGATGCTTGTATTGTGATTCTTTCTTTTATCCTATTTATATGAAACTCCTTTTGTGTACTGCTCTTATAAACATTCCAAATAGATTATGCAGATTGAGATTTGATGTGTAATGGATATTTTACAGTCTATTTTAGCAACCTGCCTATGCCACTGTTTCACTGTCTTTAAGAGTTTTTGTATATTTCACTTTATCCGCTTTCACACAGATTTTTAGAATTATTATTATTGTTATTATTATTTAACTGTTCTGTTTTCTCTGTAGATCTGAGATGTAAATGGGTCTGATGTGAACTCTATCACTGAGATCAGATCGTTCATGTGGTGCTTTTATGTCCAACGATCCATTTACAACATGTCCTGTGAAGTTTAAACACGCATGTTCCAAATATGCCCTATGTTGCTTTAATGAATTAACTTAATTTGATGATTTTGTTCCAGTGAGATCCTCACACAACCTTGATTGCAATGGGCACTGCATGTGTGTGATCTGTCTGATGATTTGTGTTTTTGCAGGAGCTGTTTAGTGATATAAAGTCATTTGAGTGAGTCAGATTTCAGATACATAGGGTCGCCCCAAATATAGTGACCGGTGAAGATCAGGTGAGATCCATTTATCAGTGCTAACCCTAAAGAACTCAATGATATGTTCACCGATGACCGCTTGTTAATGTCAATTTGTTAACTTGCCTATTTTGCCAAAATAATCCATTTTTATCCTTTGCAATTTTCTGTTTAATGCTTGTCTGTTATAAGTGTTTCTCAGGACCTCCACATGCTCTTAAATGGAGTAGTTATGCGGGATCCTCTGCATGGCTTCTGAAGCCCTTTCTTTTTTTTATGCCGTCTTCTCTGCACTTAATGTTCTATTAACCTTGTCCTTTTGCACCTCACGCTGTTTTTCAGCTGTCTAGTTGTTTCAGAGTCCTAAAGCTGACTTCCAGCAGTAGCTGCGCTCAGTTAAACTATATGTAATCCATGTCTCAGTAAATCCAATGTTTATATAAATACACATATGCATGTATATATTTAAGAAATATATGCCTGTATATACTATGTATATATATTTATATATAACACATTTTCCTTAAAAAAATACACACCCGTGTATGTTTGTATATATTTATACAACATAATTATACACATTACAACCCCAATATTATGTAAACAAACTTTTATTTTGGATGTGATTAATCTCGATTTATCGTTTCACAACCCTACTATGTGAATTGACTTGATTTATTTATTACATTGCCTGTTGTATTCCCTAATTTATGTATAGAAGAAAATGATTGACAAATATGTTTGAAACAAATAAGCTGGCTTAATTACACTGATTGTAAAAAAAGAGCATTGCATTAACCATACTTGCATTTTAATGCATTGTATTTTTAGGGCTTGCATTTTTATGGGCTGAAATTCCACATATCTCCAACTTAAACAAATGTTACTGTTGAGAGAGTGTGTGTACTTGTACAAGAATGCCATGTTCCTTTCAGCAAGCAGTCACTGCAAATCTTCACTACATTAATGCCTTTAATTATTTATACTTTTATAAAGCTGTATAAGTAATGTGCTTTGTTCAACACCATAGTCCTGAAATTGCTGCTTTTGTATTTATGCCTTTACTTCATCTCATGTATCCAATTAAGACTTGTTTGTCTATTGTCACAATGGCCCTTTTGTATTTGTGCATTTTCCCATCTTTGTATTTATTTTATTCCTATCTCATGTTTTTGCATTTTTTTCTAAGCCTGTTGTTGTTGTTTTTTTTTATGATTTAATGTCTTCCATCCAGCTTTCATTTATGCTCCTGGCCTTATTAGCCATTACGCTGTTCTATGTCCCTGCCCAATTGACTATTTTATGCCCATTCCTATTTTTCTAAAACCTTTCTATTTTGTATTGAAATGTACTGCATAAAATGTTTTGTCTTTACTGTTTGTGTATTTTGTATATTTATGCGCTTGTTTTTATTCCCTGACTGCCTTCTGTATGTTAGCATTAGTGTCTGTCTTACTATGCCCCTTTTCTGCTTTGTGATTCTTCTCTATGCTCTTGTGCCCATTTGCATTTGTGCCTGTGTTACATGTATGTCCTGTGTTTCCCCGTTTAGTATTTTTGGTTCAGTCCAGTGTCCCAGTTTTCCCGCTCCTCGTTTGTGTTCAGTTCATTCACCTGTTTCTAGTTGATTTGCCCCAGCTGTGTCTTGTTCCCATGATCCATTCTCTGTGTATGTAAACCCTGTGTTCTCCCTCACTCCTTGTCGGTTCTCGTTTGTATATGGTGCGTTAATGTTGAGTGTGTTGTATGGTTCCTGAGTTTTTGTTTATTAAATCCTGTTTTCCTGGTATCCTCGTCTTCTCATCCTTCCTACCACCACGCACCCGTAACAGCCTGATGCTGCTATTTTATTTAGCCTGTTTGAAATTTTCTCTCCCCCTTGATGGAATGGTTACTTTGTTACTTTGTTCATTGTTATTACCTTCTTGAAATGTGGAGAACTTTTTTTAAGTGTTCAATCGTTGGACTCAGGTGTGTGGGACTTGTCCATGGTTGACTTTCAACCCTTTACCCCAACAGTCCATCAACTGCAGATGCATATCAAATTAACTAAGCTCTAATATATAGGTGTGCCAAAGTATTTTTTTTCTTGTGTTTTTTATTTATATTGTACTAATTAGCATTTTGGTCTTCGCCTCTTGTTCCATTTAAGATCAAGTTTGTCTTTGTCCCTTTAATAAAAAAAAAAAATTATTCATCCTTTTCTATTTTATGACCCTTTTTGTCTGTCTTTGCATTTATGGTATATTTAGGTCTTTATTTTTGCTTCTAATGTATTTTTTTATGCCATTGTCTTTTTTATTATACTTTTCACTAGTTTCTTGCATCGTCTGTCTGCATTTTATGCCATTGTTTGTCCCTTCTTATATTGTAAAGCTTTGTATGGAAGTTGTACACTTATTTGTCGTTTTTTGTTACACTTTGTTTTGTTTGTTTTCATTTTAAATTATTTTTGAACTTGGGTTATGGTCCCTATTTCTGATTTCCATGTTCTATTTTTTAAAGCCTTTGTTAACCTTTTTGTTACCACTCTTTAATGATTTTACCTTTGCCCATATTCCACTTTGTGTAATTTGTAATACCCTATTTGTAAGTCCTAACCCTTTTATTTAAATTTTCAAAAAGACTTTAAAGTACTTGTCAGGTTTTGGTTTATTTGTATTCCCATTATCCTGTGTCGGCCGGTCCCTCCAGCTGTTTAGACAGTCCAGTCTGATATCCTTCCTACATCTCCTCTACCCATATCATCTAGTTAATAGAGCTTGTATCCGCTGGCTCCTTTCAGCCCTTTGGCTCATCCTTCTTTTTGGTGGTTTAACTTTGTACAATTATGTATTCCTGTTTATGTTTACTTGTAACTTCACGCTCTTTTTTTTAATCCTTTTTTTTTTTAATAGATGTTAATGTTTTATTTATGCTGTTGGTTGTCTAGTAATGTATTTTTGCTTTAATGTAAAAGTGTTAAAACAATTTGTTTTGTGAAAAATAATTAAATGTGTCAATTCTGTATCTTTCAGTTGTATATGTTTTTATTTTTTTGAAGAGTCCCAGGGGGTAGAGTCCCAGGGGGTAGAGTCCCAGGGGGTAGAGTCCCAGGGGGTAGAGTCCCAGGGGGTAGAGTCCCAGGGGGTAGAGTCCCAGGGGGTAGAGTCCCAGGGGGTAGAGTCCCAGGGGGTAGAGTCCCAGGGGGTAGAGTCCCAGGGGGTAGAGTCCCAGGGGGTAGAGTCCCAGGGGGTAGAGTCCCAGGGGGTAGAGTCCCAGGGGGTAGAGTCCCAGGGGGTAGAGTCCCAGGGGGTAGAGTCCCAGGGGGTAGAGTCCCAGGGGGTAGAGTCCCAGGGGGTAGAGTCCCAGGGGGTAGAGTCCCAGGGGGTAGAGTCCCAGGGGGTAGAGTCCCAGGGGGTAGAGTCCCAGGGGGTAGAGTCCCAGGGGGTAGAGTCCCAGGGGGTAGAGTCCCAGGGGGTAGAGTCCCAGGGGGTAGAGTCCCAGGGGGTAGAGTCCCAGGGGGTAGAGTCCCAGGGGGTAGAGTCCCAGGGGGTAGAGTCCCAGGGGGTAGAGTCCCAGGGGGTAGAGTCCCAGGGGGTAGAGTCCCAGGGGGTAGAGTCCCAGGGGGTAGAGTCCCAGGGGGTAGAGTCCCAGGGGGTAGAGTCCCAGGGGGTAGAGTCCCAGGGGGTAGAGTCCCAGGGGGTAGAGTCCCAGGGGGTAGAGTCCCAGGGGGTAGAGTCCCAGGGGGTAGAGTCCCAGGGGGTAGAGTCCCAGGGGGTAGAGTCCCAGGGGGTAGAGTCCCAGGGGGTAGAGTCCCAGGGGGTAGAGTCCCAGGGGGTAGAGTCCCAGGGGGTAGAGTCCCAGGGGGTAGAGTCCCAGGGGGTAGAGTCCCAGGGGGTAGAGTCCCAGGGGGTAGAGTCCCAGGGGGTAGAGTCCCAGGGGGTAGAGTCCCAGGGGGTAGAGTCCCAGGGGGTAGAGTCCCAGGGGGTAGAGTCCCAGGGGGTAGAGTCCCAGGGGGTAGAGTCCCAGGGGGTAGAGTCCCAGGGGGTAGAGTCCCAGGGGGTAGAGTCCCAGGGGGTAGAGTCCCAGGGGGTAGAGTCCCAGGGGGTAGAGTCCCAGGGGGTAGAGTCCCAGGGGGTAGAGTCCCAGGGGGTAGAGTCCCAGGGGGTAGAGTCCCAGGGGGTAGAGTCCCAGGGGGTAGAGTCCCAGGGGGTAGAGTCCCAGGGGGTAGAGTCCCAGGGGGTAGAGTCCCAGGGGGTAGAGTCCCAGGGGGTAGAGTCCCAGGGGGTAGAGTCCCAGGGGGTAGAGTCCCAGGGGGTAGAGTCCCAGGGGGTAGAGTCCCAGGGGGTAGAGTCCCAGGGGGTAGAGTCCCAGGGGGTAGAGTCCCAGGGGGTAGAGTCCCAGGGGGTAGAGTCCCAGGGGGTAGAGTCCCAGGGGGTAGAGTCCCAGGGGGTAGAGTCCCAGGGGGTAGAGTCCCAGGGGGTAGAGTCCCAGGGGGTAGAGTCCCAGGGGGTAGAGTCCCAGGGGGTAGAGTCCCAGGGGGTAGAGTCCCAGGGGGTAGAGTCCCAGGGGGTAGAGTCCCAGGGGGTAGAGTCCCAGGGGGTAGAGTCCCAGGGGGTAGAGTCCCAGGGGGTAGAGTCCCAGGGGGTAGAGTCCCAGGGGGTAGAGTCCCAGGGGGTAGAGTCCCAGGGGGTAGAGTCCCAGGGGGTAGAGTCCCAGGGGGTAGAGTCCCAGGGGGTAGAGTCCCAGGGGGTAGAGTCCCAGGGGGTAGAGTCCCAGGGGGTAGAGTCCCAGGGGGTAGAGTCCCAGGGGGTAGAGTCCCAGGGGGTAGAGTCCCAGGGGGTAGAGTCCCAGGGGGTAGAGTCCCAGGGGGTAGAGTCCCAGGGGGTAGAGTCCCAGGGGGTAGAGTCCCAGGGGGTAGAGTCCCAGGGGGTAGAGTCCCAGGGGGTAGAGTCCCAGGGGGTAGAGTCCCAGGGGGTAGAGTCCCAGGGGGTAGAGTCCCAGGGGGTAGAGTCCCAGGGGGTAGAGTCCCAGGGGGTAGAGTCCCAGGGGGTAGAGTCCCAGGGGGTAGAGTCCCAGGGGGTAGAGTCCCAGGGGGTAGAGTCCCAGGGGGTAGAGTCCCAGGGGGTAGAGTCCCAGGGGGTAGAGTCCCAGGGGGTAGAGTCCCAGGGGGTAGAGTCCCAGGGGGTAGAGTCCCAGGGGGTAGAGTCCCAGGGGGTAGAGTCCCAGGGGGTAGAGTCCCAGGGGGTAGAGTCCCAGGGGGTAGAGTCCCAGGGGGTAGAGTCCCAGGGGGTAGAGTCCCAGGGGGTAGAGTCCCAGGGGGTAGAGTCCCAGGGGGTAGAGTCCCAGGGGGTAGAGTCCCAGGGGGTAGAGTCCCAGGGGGTAGAGTCCCAGGGGGTAGAGTCCCAGGGGGTAGAGTCCCAGGGGGTAGAGTCCCAGGGGGTAGAGTCCCAGGGGGTAGAGTCCCAGGGGGTAGAGTCCCAGGGGGTAGAGTCCCAGGGGGTAGAGTCCCAGGGGGTAGAGTCCCAGGGGGTAGAGTCCCAGGGGGTAGAGTCCCAGGGGGTAGAGTCCCAGGGGGTAGAGTCCCAGGGGGTAGAGTCCCAGGGGGTAGAGTCCCAGGGGGTAGAGTCCCAGGGGGTAGAGTCCCAGGGGGTAGAGTCCCAGGGGGTAGAGTCCCAGGGGGTAGAGTCCCAGGGGGTAGAGTCCCAGGGGGTAGAGTCCCAGGGGGTAGAGTCCCAGGGGGTAGAGTCCCAGGGGGTAGAGTCCCAGGGGGTAGAGTCCCAGGGGGTAGAGTCCCAGGGGGTAGAGTCCCAGGGGGTAGAGTCCCAGGGGGTAGAGTCCCAGGGGGTAGAGTCCCAGGGGGTAGAGTCCCAGGGGGTAGAGTCCCAGGGGGTAGAGTCCCAGGGGGTAGAGTCCCAGGGGGTAGAGTCCCAGGGGGTAGAGTCCCAGGGGGTAGAGTCCCAGGGGGTAGAGTCCCAGGGGGTAGAGTCCCAGGGGGTAGAGTCCCAGGGGGTAGAGTCCCAGGGGGTAGAGTCCCAGGGGGTAGAGTCCCAGGGGGTAGAGTCCCAGGGGGTAGAGTCCCAGGGGGTAGAGTCCCAGGGGGTAGAGTCCCAGGGGGTAGAGTCCCAGGGGGTAGAGTCCCAGGGGGTAGAGTCCCAGGGGGTAGAGTCCCAGGGGGTAGAGTCCCAGGGGGTAGAGTCCCAGGGGGTAGAGTCCCAGGGGGTAGAGTCCCAGGGGGTAGAGTCCCAGGGGGTAGAGTCCCAGGGGGTAGAGTCCCAGGGGGTAGAGTCCCAGGGGGTAGAGTCCCAGGGGGTAGAGTCCCAGGGGGTAGAGTCCCAGGGGGTAGAGTCCCAGGGGGTAGAGTCCCAGGGGGTAGAGTCCCAGGGGGTAGAGTCCCAGGGGGTAGAGTCCCAGGGGGTAGAGTCCCAGGGGGTAGAGTCCCAGGGGGTAGAGTCCCAGGGGGTAGAGTCCCAGGGGGTAGAGTCCCAGGGGGTAGAGTCCCAGGGGGTAGAGTCCCAGGGGGTAGAGTCCCAGGGGGTAGAGTCCCAGGGGGTAGAGTCCCAGGGGGTAGAGTCCCAGGGGGTAGAGTCCCAGGGGGTAGAGTCCCAGGGGGTAGAGTCCCAGGGGGTAGAGTCCCAGGGGGTAGAGTCCCAGGGGGTAGAGTCCCAGGGGGTAGAGTCCCAGGGGGTAGAGTCCCAGGGGGTAGAGTCCCAGGGGGTAGAGTCCCAGGGGGTAGAGTCCCAGGGGGTAGAGTCCCAGGGGGTAGAGTCCCAGGGGGTAGAGTCCCAGGGGGTAGAGTCCCAGGGGGTAGAGTCCCAGGGGGTAGAGTCCCAGGGGGTAGAGTCCCAGGGGGTAGAGTCCCAGGGGGTAGAGTCCCAGGGGGTAGAGTCCCAGGGGGTAGAGTCCCAGGGGGTAGAGTCCCAGGGGGTAGAGTCCCAGGGGGTAGAGTCCCAGGGGGTAGAGTCCCAGGGGGTAGAGTCCCAGGGGGTAGAGTCCCAGGGGGTAGAGTCCCAGGGGGTAGAGTCCCAGGGGGTAGAGTCCCAGGGGGTAGAGTCCCAGGGGGTAGAGTCCCAGGGGGTAGAGTCCCAGGGGGTAGAGTCCCAGGGGGTAGAGTCCCAGGGGGTAGAGTCCCAGGGGGTAGAGTCCCAGGGGGTAGAGTCCCAGGGGGTAGAGTCCCAGGGGGTAGAGTCCCAGGGGGTAGAGTCCCAGGGGGTAGAGTCCCAGGGGGTAGAGTCCCAGGGGGTAGAGTCCCAGGGGGTAGAGTCCCAGGGGGTAGAGTCCCAGGGGGTAGAGTCCCAGGGGGTAGAGTCCCAGGGGGTAGAGTCCCAGGGGGTAGAGTCCCAGGGGGTAGAGTCCCAGGGGGTAGAGTCCCAGGGGGTAGAGTCCCAGGGGGTAGAGTCCCAGGGGGTAGAGTCCCAGGGGGTAGAGTCCCAGGGGGTAGAGTCCCAGGGGGTAGAGTCCCAGGGGGTAGAGTCCCAGGGGGTAGAGTCCCAGGGGGTAGAGTCCCAGGGGGTAGAGTCCCAGGGGGTAGAGTCCCAGGGGGTAGAGTCCCAGGGGGTAGAGTCCCAGGGGGTAGAGTCCCAGGGGGTAGAGTCCCAGGGGGTAGAGTCCCAGGGGGTAGAGTCCCAGGGGGTAGAGTCCCAGGGGGTAGAGTCCCAGGGGGTAGAGTCCCAGGGGGTAGAGTCCCAGGGGGTAGAGTCCCAGGGGGTAGAGTCCCAGGGGGTAGAGTCCCAGGGGGTAGAGTCCCAGGGGGTAGAGTCCCAGGGGGTAGAGTCCCAGGGGGTAGAGTCCCAGGGGGTAGAGTCCCAGGGGGTAGAGTCCCAGGGGGTAGAGTCCCAGGGGGTAGAGTCCCAGGGGGTAGAGTCCCAGGGGGTAGAGTCCCAGGGGGTAGAGTCCCAGGGGGTAGAGTCCCAGGGGGTAGAGTCCCAGGGGGTAGAGTCCCAGGGGGTAGAGTCCCAGGGGGTAGAGTCCCAGGGGGTAGAGTCCCAGGGGGTAGAGTCCCAGGGGGTAGAGTCCCAGGGGGTAGAGTCCCAGGGGGTAGAGTCCCAGGGGGTAGAGTCCCAGGGGGTAGAGTCCCAGGGGGTAGAGTCCCAGGGGGTAGAGTCCCAGGGGGTAGAGTCCCAGGGGGTAGAGTCCCAGGGGGTAGAGTCCCAGGGGGTAGAGTCCCAGGGGGTAGAGTCCCAGGGGGTAGAGTCCCAGGGGGTAGAGTCCCAGGGGGTAGAGTCCCAGGGGGTAGAGTCCCAGGGGGTAGAGTCCCAGGGGGTAGAGTCCCAGGGGGTAGAGTCCCAGGGGGTAGAGTCCCAGGGGGTAGAGTCCCAGGGGGTAGAGTCCCAGGGGGTAGAGTCCCAGGGGGTAGAGTCCCAGGGGGTAGAGTCCCAGGGGGTAGAGTCCCAGGGGGTAGAGTCCCAGGGGGTAGAGTCCCAGGGGGTAGAGTCCCAGGGGGTAGAGTCCCAGGGGGTAGAGTCCCAGGGGGTAGAGTCCCAGGGGGTAGAGTCCCAGGGGGTAGAGTCCCAGGGGGTAGAGTCCCAGGGGGTAGAGTCCCAGGGGGTAGAGTCCCAGGGGGTAGAGTCCCAGGGGGTAGAGTCCCAGGGGGTAGAGTCCCAGGGGGTAGAGTCCCAGGGGGTAGAGTCCCAGGGGGTAGAGTCCCAGGGGGTAGAGTCCCAGGGGGTAGAGTCCCAGGGGGTAGAGTCCCAGGGGGTAGAGTCCCAGGGGGTAGAGTCCCAGGGGGTAGAGTCCCAGGGGGTAGAGTCCCAGGGGGTAGAGTCCCAGGGGGTAGAGTCCCAGGGGGTAGAGTCCCAGGGGGTAGAGTCCCAGGGGGTAGAGTCCCAGGGGGTAGAGTCCCAGGGGGTAGAGTCCCAGGGGGTAGAGTCCCAGGGGGTAGAGTCCCAGGGGGTAGAGTCCCAGGGGGTAGAGTCCCAGGGGGTAGAGTCCCAGGGGGTAGAGTCCCAGGGGGTAGAGTCCCAGGGGGTAGAGTCCCAGGGGGTAGAGTCCCAGGGGGTAGAGTCCCAGGGGGTAGAGTCCCAGGGGGTAGAGTCCCAGGGGGTAGAGTCCCAGGGGGTAGAGTCCCAGGGGGTAGAGTCCCAGGGGGTAGAGTCCCAGGGGGTAGAGTCCCAGGGGGTAGAGTCCCAGGGGGTAGAGTCCCAGGGGGTAGAGTCCCAGGGGGTAGAGTCCCAGGGGGTAGAGTCCCAGGGGGTAGAGTCCCAGGGGGTAGAGTCCCAGGGGGTAGAGTCCCAGGGGGTAGAGTCCCAGGGGGTAGAGTCCCAGGGGGTAGAGTCCCAGGGGGTAGAGTCCCAGGGGGTAGAGTC
>CM060604.1:3564793-3652293 GCA_030578255.1 Tiaroga cobitis
ACGGTGTGTAAACGCCTGCAGATCATCACGTCTGTCTGAACTCTTGACAGAATGATGCTGAAGTCACAGTGGATCTCACACACCCTGTTAAAAACATGTTCAGGGCACATTTCACCCCAGAAATAAAATAATTATGAGTTTATGTTTTGCGTCAAGAAAATGAAGAAAAATCTTCTGATTTTTATCTTCTGAGTATATTACTTCTGAGCACTAATAGATTGGATTTAACTCTTATGTCCTGCCTTAGCTTTTATGTAGGCTACTGCCTAATATTCAAGTATTAAATTACTTAGCGTATTAGTAATTTAATACTGCCTACTATATATTTAAGTCCAGAAAGAGAAAAAAAATCATGTTTGATATTGATTTTTAGTTTATTTGCCAGAATTTATGGAAGGTCAAGTGTAGTTATTGTTAACTATTATTGTTAACTATTGGTAAAAGCTAATAAAACAAAATATCAGATGAAAAGCTTTTATCATTTTATTATTATTGATAAAACCATTATATTTGTATAAGTATATTAGTAAAATTAGTATTTATTTTTATATTTTACATTATTTTTGTGTTAATTGAAGTTTTAGAATTTTTGTCATTTTTATAACTTTTTTTTTAAAATATGCCCTTATAGTGTTTTTTTATTTTTTTATTAAAATTTGTATTATTTTAAACTAAATTGAAATTAGATACGTTGCATTGTTCAACTAACCGAAATAAGACAGGTTTAAGTTGAAGTAGTAAAATGACTAAAACGACTACTAAAATAAATGCAAATTAAAGCTAAATAGAAAAATTTAAGAATAAAAGTAAAACATGACAAAATTAAGCGCATAGCAAAATTACTAAAGCTAAAATGAAAAGAGAAAATATAAAACAAAAGCTAATTCAAAATATTAATAAATACTATAATAGTATAAACAATCCTAAAAATAAGCTTGTGCAGTATAGTTTTGGAAAAAGCAGGTTGTTCAAAATATTCCCTGCATACAGAATACATTCTGCTAAAACAGTATTATGACAGTGGCCGTTATGAACATACATAATGTGATGCCAGAGCTGATATCTGTTATCAATGCTGCCATCTGCTGGTGTGGAAGTGATATCGCAGCCTCTGAAGTCACACAACATATATATATATAAATATTCTTCATGCCTTAAAATATCTTGAATGTAACTCGACACCCTTGCTTCATTTAGTATACGCGGTTCTATGAATATGCAAATGAGCCCCGCCTCCACTCACTCACTCAGCTCAGAGATCCACTCATTGACGATCACACGTTGATCTGATTGGTTACAAATAAATATATATATATATATAAAAGTAAGTGTGCTGATGAAATCTTTGAAATAGCTTTACTGCTGCGTGAGTGTGTGTGTGTGTTTGATCTTCATTGTGTTCACTGAGAATCCCTTAACAAAGTCTTCATTAGCATTATCCACCTTTGACTTCCTCCTTCTGATTCTCTTTGAGTCAAACCTGAGCACACGTGACGTTACTTTACCATTGAATCTGAATGATGTGCCAGTGTTTTCACTGAAGGTCTCTGTGTGTGTGTGTGTTGCAGCGAGGAACAGGTGGAAGCCGTCGGATCCTCAGATCATCTCCGAGGGCCTGTACGCCATCGCTGTGGTCCTGAGCTTCTCTCGCATCGCTTACATTCTCCCGGCCAACGAGAGCTTCGGGCCGCTCCAGATCTCCCTGGGCCGGACCGTCAAGGACATCTTCAAGTTCATGGTCATCTTCATCATGGTCTTCGTGGCGTTCATGATCGGCATGTTCAACCTGTACTCGTATTACCTGGGGGCCAAATATAACCCCGCCTTCACCACGTGAGTGACACACACACCGCCTACAAACACACACATGAAGAAAATGAAAGGGGCTATATGTAAGAATTTTCATTAATCATTTATTTTTTATTGCCAATGTGCGAACAGCTTGTAATGAAATGTATAAAACAAGACCTTCCTCAACTATGAAAGCCTACACTGCACACCTAACAGTAAAATATCCCTTATCATGCATGACAAAAAAAAGAAATATTTATTTACATTACATTATTTTTTGATAATAATACATATTATACATTTTTTGCTGAAATTAATATTAGTGTGACCTGCAATTGGCTGACAATATGTAAAATGACTAATGTGGCACGATTAATTATTTAAAGTCAATCATTGTCTCCATTAAAACTCGTCTTTGATCACCAAAATTACATATTTAAAGTTTTTCCTTGAAAAAAATTCTTCATGCCTTAAAATATCTTGAATGTAACTCGACACCCTTGCTTCATTTAGTATACGCGGTTCTATGAATATGCAAATGAGCCCCGCCTCCACTCACTCACTCAGCTCAGAGATCCACTCATTGACGATCACACGTTGATCTGATTGGTTACAAGGTCGTTTGTGACGTCAGAAACACCAGCGATTTCAAAATGTGTTTTTAAGACTGTCTTTAGTTCACTGCAGTTTTAAGCAGAAAATACTCATGCTGTCGACTTTTTACACATGATTTATCTAAAAGGATTTTTAAAACACCACATAGTCATGTAAACAACATTAAAAACTTGACTTTCACCACAGGACTTTAATTAATATTAACATATTAATTTTACTTATTACTTATAATTTTAATAATAGGACACATATTTTACATTGCACATGTAACATTACATTGCACAAGCACATGAAATTAATTATCATTTCTGTGACCTGCAGTTGGCCAACAATATATATAAATATTCATGTGGCACAGTTCATTTTTAAAATAATAGTACGTATACTTGTTACTTATAATTACATTTATAGAGTAATTATAATTATAGGACACAGATTTTAAATTGCACATGCAACACAGAAAAAAATTGTTTATCGGTCATAATGTTTATTTACTTGACTTTACTTAAAGCCTTTATATATAATGCATTAGTATTTTTAATGCATTAATTATTCCTTGTAATGCATCTTATAATGCATTGTATGATCTCATGAATAAATGTAACCACAGTTATAATACTAATGTTACACATTTAGACAGTATAATGCAGTAGGCCTACTGTAAAACACATGACAAACAAACCATTTCAGATGGAACAAGAAATCTGCAATTATTAAAATGCATTTTATTTTTTTTTTACAATTATTTATGAAAAGATATAATGTATTATAACGTACTTTATAAATATTTTTATAATTCATTATACATAAAGGCTTTAAATAAAGTGTTACCATTTATTTCAATTAAACATGTCTCGCTGAAATTATTTAATATTATTGTTACCTGTTATTGGCCAACCATATGTTAATTATTCATCAAGTGGCACTGGCTGAATGAAAAATTACTTATTGTGCATAAATAAATAAAAAACACATTTTTATAATTGCTGAAAGTCATTAATATTACTGTGACCTGTAATTGTCCAACATTATTTTCAGTTATTAACGTGACATTTGTAAATGAGCAGAACTGATTAGTAATAATTTGAGTGTCTGGTTTGTAAATGTCTCTTCAGAAGCCAATAATTCTCCACTTGAAACACTGCGGTCGACACAAACCATGTTTATTATTATTATATATATAATTTATCATCACAGCAAGTCAAACTGGAGTTAATGTCCTCAAATCTTGTGTATTTGTGTTCATGTTTTTGAAGGAACAACCGGTCCATGTCCACAAGCTTCTGTTAAGTGATAGATAGGTTTGCACCAAATCACCATAGAATTTGATTGGAAACTTAACCTTTGACATCAACAACAAAAGATATGTGAGGTGTTTTCTCCGTAACTGTACACAGTTATAAGGTTTGTTGCTCTGGCATTCACTCAGCATTGCTTTTCCGTTTGGGGAACGCTTGCCTCAAACTTCTGCTAAATCCCTCTGGAGAAACAAACAGACTCAAAGGAGTTAATAGTTGCCATACAGTAAGATATAGAGCTATATTTGAATAATTTGATGAGAAATGTTTACATTCATATTGAGTTTTGAGACTTTTGAATGAAGACTGCTATCTGTAACGTTCCTCTTCTGAAATCTTAATGTTTCTGGACTGATCAAGCAGGTTTTACTGAAGATCCTCCATATTAAGATCTGATTAAGATCATCAAAATTTCACATTAAATCTCTTCTTTTCGTTCATATTCAAACTCTCTCTCTCTCTCTCTCTCTCTCTCTCTCTCTCTCTCTCTCTCTCTCTCTCTCTCTCTCTCTCTGCTGTCATCTTACATTAGCGTGAGTGCTGTTTTGGAGCAGTAAGTGCTGATTTGTATTCTGCACACAGATATGTCAGGCTTATGAGAGAATAGCTCAGCTGTAATCTTCTTCAAATCGCTCTGTAAATGTTTTTTTTTAAGTTGTGGTCAGCTGGTTTTGAAGGGGATCCCTGCGGTCCGGCTTCATTTCAAAGCAAACAGAACGAGCGGTTCATTCGTTCTCACGGGGGCCGTTCTCCCGCACCGCTACTTTCATTGTCTTTCATTTAAAAAGTCCAAACGCCACATTACCCGCTCCTCATTATAGACTAGCAAACCTCAAGATCCTAAACCTCTGATAGAGAACTTCTCCTACATTTCCTCTGGAGAAATCAGCAAAAGATGGTCAGCTTTTGTCATACAGTAAAAAAAAAACATTATTTTTGTCTTGAAATTTTGTTATACATTCTTAAACAAGAGTAAGAAAAGCAAAATGACTTAAGATATTAGGTCTTATTTTCTGAAAAGAATATCAAAAAAAAAAGTGTGTGTAAAACAAATAGAAAATGCCTGCCAATTGAGTCAAAAAATAATATTATTTTCCCTTTGATGTAAGATTATTTTTATGACCTCATTGGCAGATTTTTTTTTCTTCTTTCAGGCATTAACATACATAATTTTAATTAAAAAAAAAATCAGTCATTTTGGTTCTAAATGCATCTAGGAATGTTTCAATATTTTTACTGAAAATAAGACAAAAATACTAAGCGTCCGTGACTACATTTTTTTAGGGGCGTATGATATTGACATAATTATATCTCGATATTTTCTGGGATTTTGTCGATAATTATAATTAGACGATATTTTGAAGCTGCATCTAAAGCGCTCATTTATTTACACTACAATTACAATTGCATAAATGCTATGGTAATATTTTGAATATTGAAATATCAAGTGATTAAAAAAATGAAATGATTCTACAAAATATGAAAGTAAAACTATGGGGGAAAAAGCAAGTCACTGTCCTATTAAGTCATTCATAAATGATTTGTTCAAGCAGCTGATTTATTCAGGAATGAAGCAAGTGACTCTTGAATCATTGACTCGTTCACCAACGCTGATTCATTCAGGAACGAAACGCCGCTGTCGAATCTGTTGCGTCTTTGTTTGGGTCTATTTTTGTTGGTGAAAGTGCAAAAACAGAGGAATATTTTGTGTCTGAAATGTAACTTACTATATTACCTTGTTTATTTCAAATTGCAATCATGCTGATATTGAACATAAGAAGTTTTCTCATGTGACTTTGTTTAACTATTATATAGGCTAAAAATGTAAGACAAAAACTTATAGAGGGGCATTTTTGACTTTTGTATTGAATAGTGGTCATTTTAACCTCATTCTACTGATCTCATCTGCATCATTTAGTGAAAGCATGCACTCTCAAGGCCAGTTTTTGTTTTGGACAGTGGATACTGAGTGACAATGTCATCTTCCACATCGTTACAAAAATCACAATTACACTATTATAGTAGACGAAATATGGCACCCCCAGAAAATACAGTGCCAGATTTCAAAGCTTTCATTGGTGTTAGGCAGTAATGGCTTCAGATGTCGTTTGGCACTGATTGTGATGTGTTGTGTGTGCGGTGTAGGTGGGAGATTAGAATGATGATTAAACGTGATCGCCAGCTACCGGCCTGTAACGGCCCACGGAAACCATGGTTACACTCCTCCGTGATGCCTCTAAATGCGGGAGGAGTGACGGCGTCCCATCGGCGTATCTCAGCCTGTCAGAGGGCGCTGATTTTAATCACAGGGCGTCCTGCTGAGATGGAGATGGTTTAGGACTATAAGAGCCACATATGTAATCAATGAGCTGTCTCTGAACTGCCAAGAGCTCACGCTTGATGTGGAGACACAACACTTCAGCTCCACTGTAACATGGTGACGTGTGACGGCTTCCACGGGCCCGAAAACCTTCCCCAAAAACACTGTTACATGGTGACGTGTGACGCCTGCCACGGGCCCGAGAACCTTCCCCAAAAACACTGTTACATGGTGACGTGTGACGCCTGCCACGGGCCCGAGAACCTTCCCCAAAAACACTGTAATATGGTGACGTGTGACGGCTTCCACGGGCCCGAGAACCTTCCCCAAAAACATTGTTACATGGTGACGTGTGACGCCTGCCACGGGCCCGAGAACCTTCCCCAAAAACACTGTAACATGGTGACGTGTGACGCCTGCCACGGGCCCGAGAACCTTCCCCAAAAACACTGTAACATGGTGACGTGTGACGCCTGCCACGGGTCCGAGAACCTTCCCCAAAAACACTGTAAGATGGTGACGTGTGACGCCTGCCACGGGCCCGAGAACCTTCCCCAAAAACACTGTAATATGGTGACGTGTGACGCCTGCCACGGGCCCGAGAACCTTCCCCAAAAACACTGTAACATGGTGACGTGTGACGCCTGCCACGGGCCCGAGAGCCTTCCCCAAAAACACTGTAATATGGTGACGTGTGACGCCTGCCACGGGCCCGAGAACCTTCCCCAAAAACACTGTAATATGGTGAAGTGTGACGCCTGCCACGGGCCCGAGAACCTTCCCCAAAAACACTGTAATATGGTGACGTGTGACGCCTGCCACGGGCCCGAGAACCTTCCCCAAAAACACTGTAATATGGTGAAGTGTGACGCCTGCCACGGGCCCGAGAACCTTCCCCAAAAACTCTGTAATATGGTGACGTGTGACGCCTGCCACGGGCCTGAGAGCCTTCCCCAAAAACACTGTAATATGGTGAAGTGTGACGCCTGCCACGGGTCCGAGAACCTTCCCCAAAAACTCTGTAATATGGTGACGTGTGACGCCTGCCACGGGCCCGAGAGCCTTCCCCAAAAACACTGTAATATGGTGAAGTGTGACGCCTGCCACGGGTCCGAGAGCCTTCCCCAAAAACACTGTAATATGGTGACGTGTGACGCCTGCCACGGGTCCGAGAACCTTCCCCAAAAACACTGTAACATGGTGATGTGTGACGCCTGCCACGGGCCCGAGAACCTTCCCCAAAAACACTGTAATATGGTGAAGTGTGACGCCTGCCACGGGTCCGAGAGCCTTCCCCAAAAACACTATAATATGGTGACGTGTGACGCCTGCCACGGGTCCGAGAACCTTCCCCAAAAACACTGTAATATGGTGACGTGTGACGCCTGCCACGGGCCCGAGAACCTTCCCCAAAAACACTGTAATATGGTGAAGTGTGAGGCCTGCCACGGGCCCGAGAACCTTCCCCAAAAACACTGTAACATGGTGACGTGTGACGCCTGCCACGGGCCCGAGAACCTTCCCCAAAAACACTGTAATATGGTGAAGTGTGACGCCTGCCACGGGTCCGAGAACCTTCCCCAAAAAAACTGTAATATGGTGACGTGTGATGCCTGCCACGGGCCCGAGAACCTTCCCCAAAAACACTGTAACATGGTGACGTGTGACGCCTGCCACGGGCCCGAGAACCTTCCCCAAAAACACTGTAATATGGTGACGTGTGACGGCTTCCACGGGCCCGAGAACCTTCCCCAAAAACACTGTAATATGGTGACGTGTGACGCCTGCCACGGGCCCGAGAACCTTCCCCAAAAACACTGTAACATGGTAACGTGTGACGCCTGCCACGGGTCCGAGAGCCTTTCCCAAAAACACTGTAATATGGTGAAGTGTGACGCCTGCCACGGGTCCGAGAGCCTTTCCCAAAAACACTGTAATATGGTGAAGTGTGACGTCTGCCACGGGCCCGAGAGCCTTCCCCAAAAACACTGTAACATGGTGAAGTGTGACGCCTGCCACGGGCCCGAGAACCTTCCCCAAAAACACTGTAACATGGTAACGTGTGACGCCTGCCACGGGTCCGAGAGCCTTTCCCAAAAACACTGTAATATGGTGAAGTGTGACGCCTGCCACGGGTCCGAGAGCCTTTCCCAAAAACACTGTAATATGGTGAAGTGTGACGTCTGCCACGGGGCCGAGAGCCTTCCCCAAAAACACTGTAATATGGTGACGTGTGACGCCTGCCACGGGCCCGAGAACCTTCCCCAAAAACTGTAATATGGTGAAGTGTGACGCCTGCCACGGGTCCGAGAACCTTCCCCAAAAACACTGTAATATGGTGACGTGTGACGCCTGCCACGGGCCCGAGAACCTTCCCCAAAAACTGTAATATGGTGAAGTGTGACGCCTGCCACGGGTCCGAGAACCTTCCCCAAAAACACTGTAATATGGTGACGTGTGACGCCTGCCACGGGCCCGAGAACCTTCCCCAAAAACTGTAACATGGTGAAGTGTGACGCCTGCCACGGGTCCGAGAACCTTCCCCAAAAACACTGTAATATGGTGACGTGTGACGCCTGCCACGGGCCCGAGAACCTTCCCCAAAAACTGTAACATGGTGAAGTGTGACGCCTGCCACGGGCCCGAGAACCTTCCCCAAAAACTGTAACATGGTGAAGTGTGACGCCTGCCACGGGCCCGAGAACCTTCCCCAAAAACTGTAACATGGTGAAGTGTGACGCCTGCCACGGGTCCGAGAACCTTCCCCAAAAACTGTAACATGGTGAAGTGTGACGCCTGCCACGGGCCCGAGAACCTTCCCCAAAAACTGTAACATGGTGAAGTGTGACGCCTGCCACGGGTCCGAGAGCCTTCCCCAAAAACACTGTAATATGGTGACGTGTGACGCCTGCCACGGGCCCGAGAACCTTCCCCAAAAACACTGTAATATGGTGACGTGTGACGCCTGCCACGGGCCCGAGAACCTTCCCCAAAAACTGTAATATGGTGAAGTGTGACGCCTGCCACGGGCCCGAGAACCTTCCCCAAAAACACTGTAATATGGTGACGTGTGACGCCTGCCACGGGCCCGAGAACCTTCCCCAAAAACACTGTAATATGGAGACGTGTGACGCCTGCCACGGGCCCGAGAACCTTCCCCAAAAACACTGTAATATGGTGAAGTGTGACGCCTGCCACGGGCCCGAGAACCTTCCCCAAAAACACTGTAACATGGTGACGTGTGACGCCTGCCACGGGCCCGAGAACCTTCCCCAAAAACACTGTAACATGGTGACGTGTGACGCCTGCCACGGGTCCGAGAACCTTCCCCAAAAACACTGTAAGATGGTGACGTGTGACGCCTGCCACGGGCCCGAGAACCTTCCCCAAAAACACTGTAATATGGTGACGTGTGACGCCTGCCACGGGCCCGAGAACCTTCCCCAAAAACACTGTAACATGGTGACGTGTGACGCCTGCCACGGGCCCGAGAGCCTTCCCCAAAAACACTGTAATATGGTGACGTGTGACGCCTGCCACGGGCCCGAGAACCTTCCCCAAAAACACTGTAATATGGTGAAGTGTGACGCCTGCCACGGGCCCGAGAACCTTCCCCAAAAACACTGTAATATGGTGACGTGTGACGCCTGCCACGGGCCCGAGAACCTTCCCCAAAAACACTGTAACATGGTGACGTGTGACGCCTGCCACGGGCCCGAGAGCCTTCCCCAAAAACACTGTAATATGGTGACGTGTGACGCCTGCCACGGGCCCGAGAACCTTCCCCAAAAACACTGTAATATGGTGAAGTGTGACGCCTGCCACGGGCCCGAGAACCTTCCCCAAAAACACTGTAACATGGTGACGTGTGACGCCTGCCACGGGCCCGAGAACCTTCCCCAAAAACACTGTAATATGGTGAAGTGTGACGCCTGCCACGGGTCCGAGAACCTTCCCCAAAAAAACTGTAATATGGTGACGTGTGATGCCTGCCACGGGCCCGAGAACCTTCCCCAAAAACACTGTAACATGGTGACGTGTGACGCCTGCCACGGGCCCGAGAACCTTCCCCAAAAACACTGTAATATGGTGACGTGTGACGGCTTCCACGGGCCCGAGAACCTTCCCCAAAAACACTGTAATATGGTGACGTGTGACGCCTGCCACGGGCCCGAGAACCTTCCCCAAAAACACTGTAACATGGTAACGTGTGACGCCTGCCACGGGTCCGAGAGCCTTTCCCAAAAACACTGTAATATGGTGAAGTGTGACGCCTGCCACGGGTCCGAGAGCCTTTCCCAAAAACACTGTAATATGGTGAAGTGTGACGTCTGCCACGGGCCCGAGAGCCTTCCCCAAAAACACTGTAACATGGTGAAGTGTGACGCCTGCCACGGGCCCGAGAACCTTCCCCAAAAACACTGTAACATGGTAACGTGTGACGCCTGCCACGGGTCCGAGAGCCTTTCCCAAAAACACTGTAATATGGTGAAGTGTGACGCCTGCCACGGGTCCGAGAGCCTTTCCCAAAAACACTGTAATATGGTGAAGTGTGACGTCTGCCACGGGCCCGAGAGCCTTCCCCAAAAACACTGTAATATGGTGACGTGTGACGCCTGCCACGGGCCCGAGAACCTTCCCCAAAAACTGTAATATGGTGAAGTGTGACGCCTGCCACGGGTCCGAGAACCTTCCCCAAAAACACTGTAATATGGTGACGTGTGACGCCTGCCACGGGCCCGAGAACCTTCCCCAAAAACTGTAATATGGTGAAGTGTGACGCCTGCCACGGGTCCGAGAACCTTCCCCAAAAACACTGTAATATGGTGACGTGTGACGCCTGCCACGGGCCCGAGAACCTTCCCCAAAAACTGTAACATGGTGAAGTGTGACGCCTGCCACGGGTCCGAGAACCTTCCCCAAAAACACTGTAATATGGTGACGTGTGACGCCTGCCACGGGCCCGAGAACCTTCCCCAAAAACTGTAACATGGTGAAGTGTGACGCCTGCCACGGGCCCGAGAACCTTCCCCAAAAACTGTAACATGGTGAAGTGTGACGCCTGCCACGGGCCCGAGAACCTTCCCCAAAAACTGTAACATGGTGAAGTGTGACGCCTGCCACGGGTCCGAGAACCTTCCCCAAAAACTGTAACATGGTGAAGTGTGACGCCTGCCACGGGCCCGAGAACCTTCCCCAAAAACTGTAACATGGTGAAGTGTGACGCCTGCCACGGGTCCGAGAGCCTTCCCCAAAAACACTGTAATATGGTGACGTGTGACGCCTGCCACGGGCCCGAGAACCTTCCCCAAAAACACTGTAATATGGTGACGTGTGACGCCTGCCACGGGCCCGAGAACCTTCCCCAAAAACTGTAATATGGTGAAGTGTGACGCCTGCCACGGGCCCGAGAACCTTCCCCAAAAACACTGTAATATGGTGACGTGTGACGCCTGCCACGGGCCCGAGAACCTTCCCCAAAAACACTGTAATATGGAGACGTGTGACGCCTGCCACGGGCCCGAGAACCTTCCCCAAAAACACTGTAATATGGTGAAGTGTGACGCCTGCCACGGGCCCGAGAACCTTCCCCAAAAACACTGTAACATGGTGACGTGTGATGCCTGCCACGGGTCCGAGAACCTTCCCCAAAAACACTGTAATATGGTGACGTGTGACGCCTGCCACGGGCCCGAGAACCTTCCCCAAAAACACTGTAATATGGTGAAGTGTGACGCCTGCCACGGGTCCGAGAACCTTCCCCAAAAACACTGTAATATGGTGACGTGTGACGCCTGCCACGGGCCCGAGAACCTTCCCCAAAAACACTGTAACATGGTGACGTGTGACGCCTGCCACGGGTCCGAGAACCTTCCCCAAAAACACTGTAATATGGTGAAGTGTGACGCCTGCCACGGGCCCGAGAACCTTCCCCAAAAACACTGTAACATGGTGACGTGTGACGCCTGCCACGGGTCCGAGAACCTTCCCCAAAAACACTGTAATATGGTGACGTGTGACGCCTGCCACGGGCCCGAGAACCTTCCCCAAAAACACTGTAACATGGTAACGTGTGACGCCTGCCACGGGTCCGAGAACCTTCCCCAAAAACACTGTAATATGGTGACGTGTGACGCCTGCCACGGGCCCGAGAACCTTCCCCAAAAACACTGTAATATGGTGAAGTGTGATGCCTGCCACGGGTCCGAGAACCTTCCCCAAAAACACTGTAATATGGTGACGTGTGACGCCTGCCACGGGTCCGAGAACCTTCCCCAAAAACACTGTAATATGGTGAAGTGTGATGCCTGCCACGGGCCCGAGAACCTTCCCCAAAAACACTGTAATATGGTGACGTGTGACGCCTGCCACGGGCCCGAGAACCTTCCCCAAAAACACTGTAATATGGTGAAGTGTGACGTCTGCCACGGGCCCGAGAACCTTCCCCAAAAACACTGTAATATGGTGAAGTGTGACGTCTGCCACAGGCCCGAGAACCTTCCCCAAAAACACTGTAATATGGTGACGTGTGACGCCTGCCACGGGCCCGAGAACCTTCCCCAAAAACACTGTAATATGGTGACGTGTGACGCCTGCCACGGGCCCGAGAACCTTCCCCAAAAACACTGTAATATGGTGAAGTGTGACGTCTGCCACAGGCCCGAGAACCTTCCCCAAAAACACTGTAATATGGTGACGTGTGACGCCTGCCACAGGCCCGAGAACCTTCCCCAAAAACTGTAACAAATAAAACCTCACTGGACTGCAGGAAGGGCTTTTGTGTTGTTTTGGAACATTTTACACGTTCATCCCAACACTCCTGCCAGGACACAAAATTAATTAATTAATTCAATAATAATAATAATAATAATAATAATAATATTTTATATAATATTGTTGTTGAATTCATTCATTAATTTATATATATATATATATATATATATATACAGTATATACTTTATTAATGAATGAATTAAATAATGATAAACAATTATTATTATTAATAAATTAAATTATAATATAATTTAATATGTTGTTATTATTTATATAATATTGTTGTTTAATTCATTAATACTCTATATAGCTATATATAAACACATTAATGAATGATTTAAATGATAAACAATAATAATTATTTTTATTATTAAATTTATAACATAATATACAAATATATTTTTATAGTAATAATAAATGATATATGAATTTATTAAATTATTATTGTTATATTTAATATTATTATTTGATTTTTTTTTAATTCATGTGATTTATATAGATAGATAGATGCATGTTGTGCATGGCTGTCAGCAGAGGTCAGTGTGGATCTGGATTCTCCTCTCTTGATAAAGTTCACATGGAGAATGTGAAACTCATTAGTCATGAGACAGTCAGACAGCTCTGTGACTCAAATTAACTTAACTAACCTCAGAAACTGAATGTAGAGGTATAAGAATATGTAAATGGGACACTACAAATATAGCAGTAGTATCTGAAACAGTAGAGCGTGCGGCGCCAACAATGCCAAGGTCATTCAGGGAACGCATGAAATGATCAAATGTATCTCTTGAATGAAATGTAAGTCACTTTGGATGAAAGCATCTGCCAAATGCATAAGCGCAAATTGAGTTTGTTAAAGTCAGACTGTGCGTGTCACCTTCCCCTGACCACTGGACATTTCACTTACATTTATGCATTTGCCAGCTGCTTTTATCCAAAGTGATTTCCAGTGCATTAAGACTATACGTTTATCAGTTCATGCATTTTCATTTTATCAGTACGTGCCGTGGACTTAAATAAGTGCTTAAATACAACATGTTATCTTGCACAACCACTATGACTGATATAGTCGATCCTATTTGTTCTTTATTGCTTTATTGTCTGGTTTTATTGTGCGTGATTCATCAGCGCATGAGGAAATATTTTTTGCTCTCATAATTTGCTATGAAAAATACATTTCTACACCTCTGAAACAACGTTTCTTCCAACAAAGACGATTTTTTTATTTCGAAAGCGTAGTTGACATTTAGCTAGTTGACAAAATGACATTTTTGTCTCAACAGATTCTGCCCTGAATATTCACTTTTAATGATTTAGCTGACTTTTTCAAAACAGAATAGTTTCGATTTAAAAAAGCACCACTGACTGCAAAATATTTCCCACTGAATACTTAGAAAATAGCTCAGAAACATGTCATATTATGGAAGTTTGCCGCATTGCAAATGTGATTTAATGTAATTATCTGACGTGAACTTTTCAAACTGCTGGTGTTTTGCAGATGTTTTCCCAGGGTTATTAAAGTTTTTGTTGATATTTTAAATTAGCTTGTATTATAGTTTTAGTTTTCATGTTAAATTTAGTTTCTTTTTTTTTTATTTTGTTTTGTGCTTTTGTCATTTTATTTGTTTTTTGTTTTTTAAATATGGCTATTTAGGTCTAATATGTTTTTATTTCAGTTTTAGTTTTAGTTAGTTTTAGCTATTATTTATTTCCAATATCAGATGCTTCAACTCCAACTTATTTCAGTCATTTCAGGCAACATTTCTAATTTTTGTTTAAAGTTTTTCAACTAATATTTTTATTTTATTTAAGCTTTATTTCAGTTAACAGAAATATTTTTAATAGTTTTAGTTAACGATAATAACCCTGTTTTTTTCGTCCACCATCTTTCTCTGGGTTCAGTGTGATGTGCAACAGTGAATCATGGGAAATGAACGGCAGACAGTTTGTTCTGAGATCCAGCAATATGGAAACATTCACAGGTTTGCTAACAAGCCTTAAAGATTAGAGCAGAGATACTCGTGTGTGTGTGTGTGTGTGTGTGTGTGTGTGTGCAGTCTCTCTACCGCTCAGTGTCTCACGTGTGTGTGATGCAGGTGGGTGTGATAATGATCTGTCTCGGGATGGTGTGTGTGTGTGTAGTATTGAAGAAGTGCTGGCGAAAGACATTGGCACAGCACAAACCGATCACACAAACACACTGCGCTTGTCAAGAGTGTGAGATGGTTTTGCTCAGAAGGCTTTATAATTGGAGAAGAGGTTCGAATGCACATCCAGGGCTCATGTCACCTCAAAATCTTATATAAAACAAAGAAAATAAAGCCCATTGAGATCCAAATATTTGATTTTTGGGGTGAAATATCTCCATAATATTTATATATTATACGTTTTATTCATATGTGGAATTTTCATTGTCATTTATTTTAGATTTAGTGATTTTGTTATGTGTTTGTCTTTTTTTTTTGTTATTATTTTTTTAGGTTTCATTTATTTTATTTCCGTTTTATTTTTATTTAGTTTTTCAGTTAGTAATTTTAGTGCTTCTGCTTAAACTTATTTCAGTTAGTTGCAACATTTCTCATTTTTGCCTAGTTTTTTTTGTTTGTTTTAAATGAGAATTTCATCTAATAATTATATTTTATTTCAGCATTATTTCAGTTAACCAAATGTTTTCAATGATTTATTTTTTTTAGTTTTAGTTGATGGGTTTGTGCGATTGATCTAGATGCACGTTAGATATAAATATGAGAAAGAGGGGAGGTTTATTTAATAGCATCATGTCTTTGCATGCGCCGTGTGTTTTAGTGGCTTCATCACACAGGCGTTATACAGATCAGTTAATGCAAACGTGCCTCAAAATGTGCTGAAAGTAATTCCCCATCTTGCGTGTCGTTCTTAGTGTTAGGATGTGTTAGTTTAGTGAAAAAGGCTCAATCAATACTGAGACTAATTTACATGAAGAAGGTTTGCACTAAAGAGAATGAGAATGACAATCTGAATCCTCAAACATGCTCAAGTAGCCTCACTGTTCAATGAATTCAGCCGGGAGAGAGGGAGAGAGCGGGTCTTTGTTGAAGCAACACTGGAGTGTAAAAGTGCTGCAGAGTTAGAGAACGAGAGGAAACTGGCAGACAGGAATGGACAGAATGAGTGAGAATGTCATGGAACCAGGAGAGAAAAGGCACAACTCAAGAGCTGATCAAGAGGATCTACTGAGTCAAACTGAGCATCAGAACGGGGATTTAAGAGACTCTGAGCGTGGCATGATCGCTGCTGGTGTGAGTGTTTCAGAAACTGCTGATCTACTGGGATTTTCACACACAAGCGTCTCTAGGGTTTACAGAGAGTGATCCGGAAAAGAGGAAATATCCAGTGAGCCGCAGTTCTGTGGGTGAAAAAGCCTTGTAGAGGTCAGAGGTCAGAGGAGAATGACCAGACCGGTTCAGCTGATAAAGGCAACAGTGACTCGTCTAAGCTCTCGTCTCAGTCGGGGTGTGCAGAAGAGTATCTCTGAACACACACCATGTTGAAGCTCCAGCAGAAGAAGAGCAGCAGCAAACTGAGGCTGCGACTCACACAGGCTCTCCAACATTAGACAGGAACACATCTCCTGCTCTGAAGAGTCTTGATTTCTGCTTCAGCATTCAGACGCTCGGGTCGGAGTTTGGCGTAAACACAATGAAAGCATGATCATCATGTCTTCAGGGTTCAGGCTTCTGCTGCGGGTTTAATGGTGTAGTAGAAGATATTTTCTTGGCACACTTTGGGCCCTTTAGTACCAACTGAGCATCGATTAAACACCTCAGTCTACCTGATATTGCTGATCATGTCCATATCTTTATGACCAGTGTTCTCATCTTCTGATCAGCTCAAATCATCTCATCATGACAGTGAGTTCACTATAACAGCGTCCACAGTCACTAGATCTCAGTCCTATAGAGCAGCTTTGGCATGTCGAGGAACTATGATTTTTTTTTCATAGGTCATCTTTCTGGACAGTTTTCAAGACCCCGCCCCCCTCATTTGCATTCTGGCTCAGAGCCACAAACCCTCAGGTTCGCTGGTGCTTTGCTTCAGATGACCAGACCTCGTTAGTAAATCAATTCAAAAAGCATCTGCTAAATGAATCAAATATAAATGTTAAAGACCTGATGAAGCAGAAGAGATGAGAGCTATTCCTGTAAACACAGGGGAATGAAAGTCAGACTACGGCTGTTTATTATATGGATGATATTTTAAGAAAGAGAAATATATAGAGAGAGAGGAGAAGGTTTTCTTGCCCAGTCTGTGGGCGCAAAGCAAAGGAAGAGAAACGAACACAACACTGGAATCTGGTGTGTGTGTGTGTGTGTGTGTGTGTGTGTGTGCGCGTGTGTGTGTTTCAAGGAAGGTAGATGACCTAAACATGAGTCAGAAAGAGTCTCTCCTCTTTAAACATCACTGTGACGTTCTTCTGTGAAACACAAAGGAGACATGCAGAGAGAACAGTGCAAAGAAAATATAATTAGGATGAGTGTTGAATGCTTCTGTGTGTGTTTATGCGATTTAAGGACAATGCAGCTGACTGAAGCCACACACAGACACACATCTGAAGCAAAACAAGTTGAGAAGCTGGTAGAGGTTCATTATAACCCGTGCGCCTCCTCCACAGTCAGCTGTCTTCGAGATGGCGTGCTGTTTGACATTGAGCCGCCAGTGACAGATTTGCTTTCACAGTCCACACTACAACGCGTTTTCAAATTCATCCACTGAGAGAGCTTGGTCAATAAGACAAAAACACTGTTTCTGTGTGGACAGAAGGACAAAACCTAGAGACAAAGATGCGTTTTGAAATGTATCTGATTCGTGTAGATGTAGCCTTTGTCAGATTTAGGGGTCATTTACACAATGGAAAACTAACATTAATTTACACCACAACTGCGTTTTGGGGCTGAAAACGCAAACATTTGAAAACGGGATTCAAAGTGCAAGTTTTTGAAAATGATACAGTTGTTGGCAAATTCGCCTTTGGCTAAGCCACACCCTAGAATGTAGATTGACCAATCACAGCGCAGCCAAGAGCGAGCTCCCACAGAGGTCCGACGCTTTTTCACAGCGCTCCATTGACTTTAACACAGGCGTCTCATATTTTTGTTCTCGGCAGGCTATTACCGTCGTAGTTTTATCAAAAATATGGTTAAACGTTGTGCCTGGGGCATTTGTAACACAGATACGCGTTTCCCAGAGAGGGTTGGAGGGGGGTGTGCGTTTTTTTCCCTTCCCAAACCGAAGTCAAATCCTGACAAGTGTCGTCTAGCACACGCTGCTAATAAATACAACGTTATAATCGCGTAGTCCGTTTGCTTCGTAATAACGATTATAGAAGTGAATAGAGACCTACCCAGCTTTGCATGAACAGTGTTGCTCCTTGTGGTTCATTTTTTTAAATCATTTTCATAATTTTAAATTTTTTGACTGTGTATGCTTTTGCCTCTATTTGGATGACTTGTTGTTCCTTGCGTTTCACCTGTATGTTGTGAATATAGCCTTCGAACGTATTTTGCAGCCCATTTTACATACTTCTATCGGACACTTTATTTGCTGCTTTATAAAAGTTTGATAAAATTTCAGCAGGAAGAGCTGTCACAGCATAAGCCATGTTGATACCAGAGCCCAGGTGAAGTTTGTTTGTCGGACGTAGCAACAGTAACTAATGGGAGGCGGGGCTTAGCCAAAGGCGAATTTGAGAAAATGGTGACGTCATGCGCATGCGTACGTGTTCAGTCAGTGTTTCTTGACAAAGTGACATCGCCACCTACTGGCCTGGCAGCAGAAGACAGCGTTTTTAGTCGTTTTCACAGATCCGTGTGAACGGGGATCTTTTTGACAACGTTGCGAAAAAACGCAGGACAAACTTTTTCGTTTTTAGTACATCGTTGTGGTGTAAACGCACCCTTAAAGGGTTAGTTCATCCAAAAATGAAAATGATGTCATTAATGACTCTCCCTCATGTCGTCCCAAGCCCGTCAGACCTCCGTTCATCTTCGGGACACAGTTTAAGATATTTTAGATTTAGTCTGAGAGCTTTCTGTCCCTCCATTGTAAATGTATGTCCGGTATACTGTCCTTGTCCAGAAAGGAAATAAAGACATCATCAAAGTAGTCCATGTGACATCAGTGGGTTAGTTACAATGTTTTGAAGCATCGAAAATACATTTTGGTCCAAAAATAACAAAAACTACGCCTTTATTCAGCATTGTATTGTCTTCCGGTTCTGTTGTGGATCCGCGTTAAAAAAATGCAAGTCTTCCTCTGTGTGGAAATCCTTAGACATGTTTGTGAAGATTGTTTTGTTTCCAGCGTGCGTCTCCCTCAGACTGTAAACGAAGCTCGGGCGCACCACACACACGTCAGCAGCGTCTTACGTCAGCGGCGTCACTGAACGCGGATCCACAACAGAACCGGAAGACAATACAATGCTGAATAAAGGCGTAGTTTTTGTTATTTTTGGACCAAAATGTATTTTCGATTTTTTAAAACATTGTAACTAACCCACTGATGTCACATGGACTACTTTGATGATGTCTTTATTTCCTTTCTGGACAAGGACAGTATACCGTACACACATTTACAATGGAGGGACAGAAAGCTCTCGGACTAAATCTAAAATATCTTAAACTGTGTCCCGAAGATGAACGGAGGTCTTACGGGCTTGGAGCGACATGAGGGAGAGTCATTAATGACATCATTTTCAATTTTGGGTGAACTAACCCTTTAATTCAGGGGTCAGTTTTAGCTAACAGCTGAAATCTCTCACACACACAGAATGATGGAGGAACTGAAGTTTTGATCTCTCATCACACAGAGGAAAATGCTTCATATTAAAGAGACAAGATCATTTCATCATTTTCGATGGCATCTAATATTTATTGGGTGTGTTTGGGTGGAGAGCGAGTGAGTCTTTCTCCAGAGGCAGACAAATAGATGGAGAACAGGAAAGATGAGTAGAAACGAAGTGTCATTAAGAACAATAAAGAGAAAGGGGATGTCATTTATGAGGGAATATAGAAAGAGAGAGAGAGTAGAAGATCATAACAGAAGAACTTCTTAGGTGGATTATTTTCTGAATACTGTCTTTATAATACGATTTACATGTTAATAAAACCAGTTGCTCATGGCTATAATACACCCACTGTCTGAAATCATACGTTACTCGAGATAGAAACTCTAAACCACATCTAGGTATTTTAATAATAAATGAGAGACTGCGTGAAACAGAGAGACTTAAATTAAAAGAAGGAAAACGTTGAGTATTATGAAAAAATGGAAGAACAGTGAACGCAATTATATTTAATATGGATATTTATATTGTGCATAAAGAAAATGAAACCTATTTTTATGACCATTAACCTCAATTCTTGCATTTTATTAAATTAAGTGTATTTACCCCAACTTTTGCAGTACTGTAATGTGAAAAACACAATGATATATCATTTAAACTGTAAAGTATTTTAAATGATTTATTATAATGTATAATTTTCTAATGAGAATTACAAATGAACACAAAAGTAAAGCACCCAGAGGCATTACAGTGAGACTTTGGACTGAAAAAAGTGTTTAAAAACAATCACAATGCACACCTTAGTACTTCTAGACTGTTGCTGATTCATTTTCCAGCATTTGCGGACGCTGTGTGAAAATGCAGAGTACTTTGACTGTGTCCACTCCATGAGTTCAGCATTAAACACACAACACAGATGCATTATTGAACAGAGCCCGAGCTCGTCTGTTCTGCAGTCTGAAGCACTGGATGATTCATCGTCTTCATTCTGCAGTCATTCAGCTCATGAAAAACAGGTGCAGATGGAATAACAATGTTTCAAGACCGCACAATCACAAAGATCTGCCAGAATCTTGCTGAATCTCACACGAGTCTCCTCTAGAGTTCCAGAAGAGGTCAAAACTGCTCGGGTTTACAGAGAGCCCAATGTGTATTAACACAAGTCTCTCTGTCTGCGCATCTCCAGTTCAGCAACTTTCTCAGTTGTTTCTGCACTTAAAAAAATTGTTAATTGACATTTTAACTACTTAAAGTGCATCGTTCTTAGAAAAAAGGTTCTATGTTGAACTCCATGGGTTCTTGACTCGATGTTAAAGAACGCCTTATGCCATAAATGATGGCATTAATTCTATTTTTTATGCTTAACAGTTTCTAGTGATAAACTGTTTACAACTTAAGATGTTTAATGCATACAATTTAATTACAATTACAAATGAATTAAAGCAAAAATAATTAGTTCAAACTAAATCCATAAAATGATCCCAAGATGGAACCCCTAAGAAGTTCTAAATGAAGCACCTGACGGAACCCTTGAAGGTTCCGTATAGAAGTGTATTTTTATACCGGACTCACTGAAAAACATGGTTTCTGGCTTAAACCTCTTGTTAGGATTCTGAGATATTTTGTGTGTTTGTATCAATTGTCCTTGTGTGTGGGTGTGTCTTGCTCTCTCTTTCTTTCTGTTTATTGACCAGCTTGTTTCAGATGGGCGTTACCTCTGTTAATCTGTGGAAGACTGTGATTGGACCAGCTATGCACCTGACCTGGATATAAGGACTGTCTCTGACACACCATGGTTGCCTTTGAGCCTCGCTGACTTTGTGCTTTATGCCTTTGTGTTTTGCGGTTGTACCATTTGGCTGTTTCTCTTCAGCTTTGTGTGTTTCACCATTATTTAATTGAGTAAGAGTGTCGTGCCAGAGAGATTATTAGTGTTTAGTGAAATTGAGTTAGTGTTAGTTGAATGTAATCCTACTTCTGGTTTTCTTCTATATCTGATTATTGCCTGATTGACTACGTCTTTGGATTCCGATTCTAACTTGTCAACCTGATACTATTTTAAACGTGTGTAAACATTCTTGTAATTGTTACCATATCAAGGGATGTAGGGGGTTTGACGCCTATTTATTTGTATTTATTTTTCACTTTGTTTATGTGTAAGGGAGTTAGGTAAGTTAAACTGTATTTTCATTTCTTTCTTTTGTTAAAGGTCATTTAGGTTCTAAAAAGAGAATTGTTTTGTTTGTTATTTTGGCCTTGTCTGCCCCTGACGCTAACCCTTTATGGTCAATAAAATTCATATTACTCGTTATCTCTCTGGTAGTGTGACTCTCTTCCTTTTCCTGTTGCGGCTGACCCCTAGCGGTCGTAACACTCTTTTGGTCAGTTTGTCTGAAAACTATAAAATAACAATCAAATAAACAATTTTGTTAAACGTATTTTGCATATACTAGCTAGAAATTATTGTACGTTTTATTGGTTTTTCTGTTTCTTTGTCTTTTAGTGCATAGCAGAACATTTAAAAAGACTTCACAGTAAACATTAAGATCTTATGTTGTCTTTATTTAAGTAAACTCAATTAAACATTGACTAATCTCAAGTTAGAATTCTTATTTCACTTGTTTGCGGTGAACGTATGCTGTTAAACAAACAAAAAATAAATTGACTTACATTTAAGTAACATTTGGGCTTGGTTTTTAAAATAAATAATCTGGTAACACTTATCATTACGGTTCCATTTGCTACCATTAATTAATATGAACTAGCAATGGAAAACACTTCTAAAGCATTTATTCCTCTGAATTTATGTTAATTTCAACATTTACCTCTACTGCACGCATTATTATGCACTGATGGAAAAATTTTTTACAGTGTTTTTATATATATAAAATGGACTCAAATTAACATTTCTTTTTTTTTTTTTTTTTTTTTTTTTTTTTCTGGGGTACTTTTGGGTGCGTTGCCATATGGCAACATTGTGCAACAATGGAACAGTTTTCTCCCAAAATGACATGAAATTCATAGATGATTACAGACCTGTCTTATAGAAATTAAAATTGTTTTTACTATTTAAAATGTTTTCAAGAGCTTTGTATACAAAATATGAAACTAATTTTCAAAGTATTATTTCAACATTTACAAAACACCTGGCGCAAACTGCCAGAACTGTTCAAGTGAAACTACTCAATATGAAACGATTATTTCAAGAACATTTACAAAACATCTGACGCAAACTCATAAGAACTGTTCAAGTGAAACTACTCAATGTGAAACGCCTTGAAGCAGTTCCTTTTCCACCCCAGGAGGTGCAGGTGCCTACCCCTGAACTTCAACTTCAAATGAAATATAAGAAAAAATTGTTACTGCTGCCATCAAGTGTAGGATGATAGAACATGCATGTGTGTGTGTGTGTGTGTGTGTGTGTGCGTGCGTGTGTGCGTGCGTGCGTGTGTGTGTGTGTGCGTGAGTGTGTGTGTGTGTGCGTGTGTGCGTGTGTGTGTGTGTGTGTGTGTGTGTGCATCTGCATGGGGACTGCACAGCGACTTGTGTATGTGGTTATTTTTTGTTCACCATACAGATTTTGCAATGACAAAACCTTCAAATTCTTGATATACTTTACACCTTTCCCAACATCAGCTCAACACTGTGCACTGTGCATTTTCTGAACAAAATTTGCGTATATATATTTTACTTTTATACTTTACTTTTACTTTACTTTATAAATATATAGTGCATCCATACAAAGCTACTCTGCATTAGCATGGGCAAAATATTGTTCCATTACTGCACAATGTTGCCATATGGCAACATACCTTTTTTATTGAATAAAAAGGTAATAGTAGTATCAAAACAATGTGACAATGATTGAAAAAAGATTAGAATTTACCCCAGATGCTTGACATATTTTTTAAATTCTGAAGAAATATGAAAAATTGAGGAAAATCTTCACATATTCACGAGCACTTCTTCAGCAACTGGAGTCATCAAAAGTGTGTGAAGAAATGACAGTTTAAGGGTGTGTGTAGTGTGATGTGATGTCATCAAAGCATATCATTGGGTACCACCAGGTTCTACCATGAATTTAAGATTAAAATGAGCTTATGTTTATTTTCAAATTTCAAGAAATGTCCAAAGAAAGGGTATGTTGCCATATGGCAACACCGTGCAGTAGAGGGTTACTTAAAATCAAAACTTATCTGTAACAAATGAATTGCGCATTGTTAGTTACAGTTAGTTAATGCATTAACTAACTTTAACTAATGGGACCTTATTGTAGAGTGTTACCCAAAATATTTTAACTTTGTATGGGTTTGTCTTCAGGAAAAGAAATATTTTTGATTAGTATTAAAACAAAGTATAAGTTTTGAACCACTAAATAAAATGAGTTTTTTTTAGTTGGTCTAAAGTATTTTTTTTTTTCATCAAATTTGATGAGAAACCTCATTTGATTTTCCTTAGATCTGAGCAGTGACATGTTCCTCTGATCTGTGTGTGTTGACAGGGTTGAGGAGAGCTTCAAGACTCTGTTCTGGTCCATATTCGGGCTCTCCGAGGTGATTTCTGTGGTTCTGAAGTATGATCATAAGTTCATCGAGAACATCGGTTACGTGCTGTACGGGGTTTATAACGTCACGATGGTGGTGGTTCTCCTCAACATGCTGATCGCCATGATCAACAGCTCCTACCAGGAAATAGAGGTACGGGCAGTCAAGTCTGAATAAAACACATCTAAGCCTCCTTAAAGCAAGATACATTTACCTGACAAACAGGGTAGATTACTCTTTAGATTAAAATTGTAGTCCGTTACATATTACATGACGGAAATTGTAGTTAGTTTACACATTCTAGGTATTTTTGATTACTTTTAGATTACTTTTGACCTGACTCAACTACTATATTAATATAAAACGCGAAGAGAAAGAACATATTTTTCTTTGTTATCAACGACGTGAAGTGGATTAAACATTACTAAACTGCAGGGGGTTTGTGAGTTAATACTTAAATCATAAAAAATGTCAAAATAAAACACTTGAACACTAAAAAAGATGAAATATTGTATTTGTCGACCTGCATGTGAATGTGACAGAGAACTGTAAACATGCCAATGTGTTGATCAATGATTGACATTTTAACTTTAAAATTTTAAGTAAATATTCATTTAATCTAAATTAAGGCCAAAGGGGTTTGACTGACAAAAATAAATAAATTGGGGAATAAATGTACTAATAAAGTACTTATTTTTTGTAATCTGATTATGTAATCCAGATATAATCAGTTAGCAGCCAGCCAGCACAAATATTAAAGTGTTTTACTTGTTGAATATTCTGTTTCACGCTGAACTACTTCAGATTATGGAAGCAGAAACCTCCCTAAATGAATGATATGATTTATGTCCTCGTGTTCGTGTTGAATCTCTGGCTCTCTGCAGGAAGACGCTGATGTGGAGTGGAAGTTTGCTCGTGCTAAACTCTGGTTGTCGTATTTCGATGAGGGACGGACGTTGCCTGTTCCGTATAACCTTGTGCCCACCCCGAAATCCTTCTACTACCTGATCCTCCGAGTCAAGTCCTGCCTTATACGCCTGTGTAAGGGCAAAGGTCATCGGCATAACAACGAGCTGGAGATGGGCATGCTCAATTCACGGCCGAAGGTATTATGCAATTCATGGTACTTACATATTTAATTTTAACTTAACTTATGTTCCTTGTAGACTTATCTGGTTTAATCCGTCTCAGAAGGACTTTGATTCAAATCTTTTAAATGGAAATGATCTTGTAGAACCTGTAGACGTCTGTAGAACTAATGCAGAATACTGAAGAGAATTGACACTGAAACACAGAGTGTGGGAAGGAATTAGATTGTGTATAGAATCTGCAAACGGTAAAGTATATAGTGTAATATTCTATATTATAAATATAAATAACATAATTGAAATATGTAATGTATAATTAGTAATTGAAATTGTAGAAATAATTGTAGAATTTACTGTACAATTTAATGTAAGATTATATATGTATAATGATATATATACAGTATATAATTTAATTATTATAAACAATTGTATTTATAATGTACCTTTCTTATACAATAAATAATATTATATATTATAGATATAAATTAAATATAATTTAAATAGATAATTTGTACTTTAATTTCTAGAAAATAATTGTAGAAATTATATGTGTATATATATATATATATATATATATATATATATATATGTATTCTAAATATTTATTTATATATAAAATTGTTATGAATAATTGTATTAAGAAACTAACAGAACATAAAGGTGACGATAAGTTAAATATTTAATGTGTAAATTAAATTGTAGAATTAATTGTGTGTATAATTGTGTGTGTTTGTGTGTGTATATATTTTTATATTTGTAGAAATAATTGTAGAATTTGTTGCATAGAATTTATTGTTATAGATAAATATATTTAGGACAATAAATTCTATACAACATAAATTCTACAATTAGTTCTACAGTGCTAGAAGCTGCTAAAAGATCGTTCAAGACCATTGATATATGGTACATAATATATTATGTTTATGAGCATGACATATATTATTATAGTAATTTCTTCTGAAAATGATTTTATACTGTATACACACACACACACACACACACACACACACACACACATGTATATACATAACCAGATGATAATGCTTTTTTATTTGACAAATTTAAGTAATTAAATACTTTATCAATGCGATCTCTTTTTAATACTTTCTCCTTTCATTTGGGATGTGATGATCATGCACACAAAACAAAACATTACATTTTTTTTTTGATGTTTCTCATAACAAAGGAATCAGTCAATGCAAAAAGCAGTCATGCATTATGAATATGATATAAATACACCTGTGATGCCCATCAGTTGAATATGCTGTATTCTGTGTATCAGTATATCTGTGTTTTATCAGGCTGATCGTCATCGAGCAAATCTCAGGAGTCGAGAGGAGAACACCTTGAAGAAACCCATCAAAAACCCCACAAGATATCAGGTGAGGGACGCAACAACCACGAGAAACTGACGAGAATTCATTATGATCCTGTTAACATGACAAGATCTTCTCCCTCATTTTCTGTCTAACAGAAGATAATGAAGCGTTTGATTAAGCGATATGTCTTGAAGGCTCAGGTCGACAGAGAGAATGATGAAGTTAATGAAGGTAAAACCCAGTAAATTCACTGTATTTCATCCACGTCCTGTGTGTGTTTCATAAGCAGAAGCATCTTGTTTGTGGTCACCTCAAATTATGTGTCTTGTTGATGACTTGTACTTTCTTTAGAAAAAGTCCAAATCTGCTTATATACGAGTAACTCTCTCTCTCTCTCTCTCTCTCTCTCTCTCTCTCTGTGTGTGTGTGACAGGTGAACTGAAGGAAATAAAACAGGACATCTCCAGTCTGCGCTACGAGCTTCTGGAAGAGAAATCTCAGACCACTGGAGAACTGGCTGACCTCATTCAACAACTCTGTGACAAGTTTGGCAGGAATGCCAAGAAACAACCCTGAGACAGACAGACAGACAGACAGACAGACAGACAGACAGACAGACAGACAGACAGACAGAGAGAGAGAGAGAGAGAGAGAGAGAGAGAGAGAGAGAGAGAGAGACGGTTTACGTGACAAAAAGTCACGAAAGTAGTTTAGGAAAAGAATCTGGACACTTGAGACACTTAAAAATGTCTGAATGTCATTTATCAGTCACAGAATATCAAATCAGGTGTCTCTTAAAGGGTTAGTTCACCGCAAAATGAAAATGCTGTAATTACTCTCCCTCATGTTGTTCAACCCCGTAAGACTTTCGTTCATCTTCGGGACACAAATTAAGATATTTTTGATTAAATGTGAGAGCTGGATCACTCCTCCATAGGCTTCTAAAGGCCATTGCACACTGAGTCCGAAATTTTCGTATGCGTTTTTTCGTGTTCGTCAGCGTAAAAATTCGTCACGCACAGACACCTTGCACACTGAGTCCGATGCGTATTTATTAAACCTTTGCGGGAAAAAACGCAAAAAAATACAAAATAGATTCGTCAAGCAGTGAGGATGATTTTGTCGCCCTCAAAAAAGAGAAAGAGAAAATATTGGGTCCATCCAATCCTGAAATTGCGCCGAGAGGAAGGAGCTCCGCCTCCTTATCAAGGAGTTGCGAAATTATCCAGAGCGATTAAAAATTTACTTCAGAATGTCAGTGGAACAGTTTGATGCTTTGCTAGCAATTCTGGAGCCACATATTAAAAAGAAGACCACCAATTTCCGTGAACCAATCGATCCTGAACAGAGACTGGCAGTATGTCTATAAGTATGGACACACACACACACACACACACGCGCGCGCGCGCGGCCGGCGGAATGCTGGGCAGACAGAGCAGCTGTATAGGCTACAGGTTATATATTGTACCCAAATAATACATTAGTTATCGAATTGGCTGCTCAATCACACCTTAATCGATCCGAAATTTCGATCTGATTGAAAGGGGAGGTTTATTTATCCGATCGAGAGAACATGCAAACACTTGATCGAATTGAAAACCGAAACTGAAAGGACTTTGTAATCCGCATTTTGTTTTTTATACAGTACTTGTGCTGCGAGACGAAGTGTATCAACTTGTCAGAAGCGATTCTGTATTTTGTCGTTCGCACGTAGCTCTGAATTGTCAAAAAACCTCTCAAAATGCTGGCTGTGGAATGCGAAAAACGCAGAAAATCGAACCCGATCCGAATTTTTTTATGACGGACGAAAGTTTCGGAGGCGGTGTGCAAGCGTGATTGAAATAACGTGAGGTCGAATTTTTTTTTTAACGTGCGAAAAATTCGGATGCGAATTTCGGACTCAGTGTGCAATGGCCTTAAGGGATTGAAACTTGCCCTTAGACACACTTGCCCACACACACACACACACACACACACACGTTACAGTATTTGTAGGCCTTTACTGAAGACTTTGCCTGCATAAAGCTCTTGCTCACACAGACTAAGGTCAGATAAAGAGAGCGTTTACATGATGTACACCTTTAATAGCCGGTTTAAAGACATCTTTAAAATAGTCCGAGTGACGACAGCGGCTCAATCTTAAGTTTATGAAGCGGCGAGAATACTTTCTGTGCGCAAAAAAATAAACAAAAATAACGACTTTATTCAACTCTTCATCTCCTTCTCTGTGGGCCTCGAGTGAGTTCACGTAGTGTAACAGCGCAGCGCTTCTGGGTTGTACGTCACACGCATCACACACATGACCAGCGTCGGCCAATAGTGAGCCTGCGTGTGACGTGCAACGCAGAATCTATCTTATATTAATATCTTAATTTGTGTTCTGAAGATGAACGAAAGTCTTACGGGGTTGAACAACATGAGGGAGAGTAATTACTGACAGAGTTTTCATTTTGGGGTGAACTAACCCTTTAACGTACAGAAACACACTTCACAAGCAAAACAGCTTATAGACGGATGTTTGCATGCTTTAAAATGCGCAAACAGTAGATCCAGTGTAAAAAAAAATGAAGACAGTTTTTTAGTGTGTTGATCATGTTGATTATTTTTTAAACCACTTTGTCAAATTTAACACATCTTCACAGATGCCGTCGAAATGCTGAATCATTCAATTCATTCAATTCTAACAGTGCTTGATGCGAGCAGCGGCATACACACACACACACACACACACAGGCATAGCGGCGCGTTATTAATAAGCAGAATAAGTAGCTGGATTCATTCACCCTTGTTTCTGACCGCACTGAATCATTATTTATTATGATTACTTTCGTGTGACTGATAAAGCTTTTAAGTGTAGTTTGGATTAACAAAAGGTTTTATAGGTTTCACTGTGATTATAATGCAAAAACTGACACTTAAAAAATCAACAATCACAAAAAAAACATCTAGATGTTTACAAAAAGTAGTCATTGATAAGATCTAAATAGGTATCCAAAATTAATCTTAGTTATATACCATGGTCTGCCTGAATACTCGATTCTAATTGGCTGGAAAGTGAGCATTAAAGGTAGGGTAGGCAATTTCGGAGAGGCTAGCAATAGCAAATTAGCTTTGAAAATTAGCATCTCCAAAGCCACGCCTCCTTCCAAAACACAAGAATATATATATATATATATATTTAGGGCTATACAGGAATCTAGTGGCTACAAATGGTATATAAATGATCTTGTTTGGGAGTGGGGGGGATTTGGGGATTTCATACACCCACTAAAAACACCTCATTCAAACACACTGTGACTTTAAAATAAAGAAAAGCAAATATTAGTGAAAATATTTGAGACTCATAGATACAGATACACTGAAACAATGGTGTAGAAACAATGTTCACTCAGAAATTGCTAAGAGAAGCCATGTGTAACACATTGAATTGAAGTAGAATGACTGACATAGTATTGTTTTGTAAAATGTACTTGTAATTTTTTTTTTTTTTTTTTTTTTTTTTTACACTTGATCAAGTGAATCACATTCAGACATTTTTAATGTTGATAATGGATACTGCAACATTGAAGCAGGAGAAAGAGTAGTGAAACCGCTTCAGTTCTCGATCACATCACGAGCCGAACTGAATGTTGTAATGTCATCTCCGAGTCTTTCTGGAGGAAGTGAGTGAACGGGAAAAGACTTCTGTTGAACTCTATACAGCAGGTGCTGATGTGAATTCACTCAGGTACTGACCATCGTCCAGAAGAGAGAGGGAGAGATGAGGAAAATCAGACAGGAGACGAATATAACAGGCTCACAGCAGGTATGCAGTGCATTCTGGGATATCACCTCCCTTGAGAGTCATTTCCTGTCCTGAGATCGTATCTCACAGGAGAGAAATATACTGAGAAAATGAAAACACTGTGATGTTGCCATTTATGATATGATTTCATATAAAATGTTTTAATCATTTAAGTTTGAGTCAAATTGGCAGTAACACTGAGAATGTACATCATTTCCTCTTTACTCCAAACAGGCCATCTAATTAACACACACACACACACACACACACGTTACAGTATTTGTAGGCCTACTGAAGACTTTGCCTGTATAAAGCTCTTCTTCACACAGACTAAGGTCGGATAAAGAGAGCGTTTACATGATGTACACCTTTAATAGTTGTACAGTAAGAGTTTAGATTTATCTGAATGTTTTATTTTTTGTTTGACTAACAGTAAATTAATTAAACACAGTGTATTTTTCACTTGTACAAGGAAACACATGACTGAATATATTGTGAAAAATGTGCTATTTATAACTAAAATTCAAAGTTTTAAAAATGGTCTTAGTTTGACTGCGTGCATTTGTTTCATTTGACATTTTTCATACACGTGCAGAGAATTAAAAAATATTGTTGCTTTAAAATTGAATTCTCTCCATAACGATTATTTGGCATGCTGTTGAATGGGAACTTTCAGATGACAAATGTCAGGGGGAAAAAAGGACTTATATAAAGCACAAATATAAAGAAAATATTATGGAAAATTATGTATGTGTGAGTATAATACATTTTAAAATAATAACTAATACAATAATAATAAACTTTATAAATAAACAAATGTTATTGTAAAATATTTATAGAGCATTAAAGTGTTTCTTGAACTGATTTGAATTGATTCTGACTGAAAACTGAAAAGTTTAATGTGTGAAAATGTGCTTAAATAATGTCACAATGCTGAAAACGTAATGGTCCTAAAAACAGTTTTGGCTTCTTTTTGCATATGCATATATATATTCTTATCTTCTTTAAGAATATGTTTCACCTGTACAAAGGAAAATGAAAAGGACACAGGCATAAATTGTGCTATATATATTACAAAAATGGGCTCTGTTTGGAAATTACCCTTTTAATATAGTAACTTTTCAATCGAATTCCATCTGTGAATATTAATGAACGGCAGCAAAATTGAAACATGAAATTTCCCCTGTTGCTCATCACATTCAGAGCTCGAAGCTGTAAATGATAAATCAGAATCTGTAGTCGCTCTGATATGAAACTTGATTGCACAAACTAGCACTAAACACAAACAAATACAGTTTTCCTCTGGAGGATACGGCATGAAACGTGAATATTACACAAAATGAGCTTCAGGGGTCTGTGGTTATTATTACTGTATAATGTCCCCTTCTGACATGATCCGGCATTATAAGCATGGTCGTGCTCGTCTCCACGGTAACATCCCCATCCCATTAGTGTCACCGCCCAACATCATTCTATAATATTTGCTATACGTGAAGATGGTGTCTTCAAGAAGCCGTGGCTTGACACCTGCGACAGGTGTTTTATCACTCTGCCAGGAGATAATGACACGGCTGGCTGTATAAATGACAGTATAACAAGCGAAGAGTCTCTAGGCGACGGTAACCATGGCATCTACAGCCTGAGCTCCAGGAAATCAAGCCATTGTGTTGTTTGTCTGACATGATGTGGCACTTTAATATGAGCGGGCGCACGCGCTCACAGTGTGTCTGACTGTGATTCAGATCATCATGTGATTGTCTGCTGCTTATTCATGAGCTGTTTCATGGCCTTCCCTCCGACTGATCCGTGACTAATGAACTGAAAAAATACCTGAATTCATATTCCTCACGCTTCCTTTTATTTGTCTAAATATTTGTTGTAATTAATTCAACTCAAACGGCTTAAAGTCAACATGAAACACTGTTTGCAACTCATTTTACTCCCAAAATCAGACTTTTTTTTTTAGAGTAAACATACGTTTTATTCTCTCTCTCTCTCTCTCTCTCTCTCTCTCTCTCTCTCTCTCTCTCTCTCTCTCTCTCTCTCTCTCTCTCTCTCTCTCTCTCTCTCTCTCTCTCTCTCTTCTCTCTCTCTCTCTCTCTCTCTCTCTCTCTCTCTCTCTCTTTCTCTGCTATATATATAACAGCTTCAGTAATGAACAGGAACATTTCAATCAATTATGCAAATTTCATCAGAAATGAGCCACATTCTGCTGTAAATCCACGATGCAGAGAACGGAAACAGAATTTACTGTATAACGTGGAATGTCAAGGAAATTTGTCAACTATTTGATGACTAAATAAAACGTAGGTCAGTACACTTAAGTACACTCAAATCAGGGCCCTAAAATTACATTTTTGTCAATACGTTACTTTGAATAAGGTGTCCTTGTTCACTTTGAGTCAGTTCAGTGTTGATTCAACTCTGTTCAATAACAATGTTGCAAAATTAATTTATTATAAAACAAAGTCAAGTCAGCTATAAAATGTTGGATTGTTTAATCAATTACAGATTTGATATATTGATAATTTATTGAATAGTGAAAAAGTTAAAACCTAAAATCAATTTTTGTCTTTAATACTTACAAAAATTAAGAAAAAGTTTAAAAATCTCCTGTTGACTCAAACTGATGGCGTGTTCAATGATGTCATTGTGGCAGTTGCTACCCGATGATGTCAGTTGCTACCTGATGATGTCATTGTGGCATTTGCTACCTGATGATGTCATTGTAGCAGTTGCTACCTGATGATGTCATTGTGGCATTTGCTACCTGATGATGTCATTGTGGCAGTTGCTACCTGATGATGTCATTGTGGCAGTTGCTAATTGATGATGTCATTGTGGCAGTTGCTACCTGATGATGTCATTGTGGCATTTGCTACCCGATGATGTCATTGTGGCATTTGCTACCTGATGATGTCATTGTGGCATTTGCTACCTGATGATGTCATTGTGGCATTTGCTACCCGATGATGTCATTGTGGCAGTTGCTACCTGATGATGTCATTGTGGCATTTGCTACCCGATGATGTCATTGTGGCAGTTGCTACCTGATGATGTCATTGTGGCATTTGCTACCTGATGATGTGAAAATGGATAATTTTATCTGTAACTTTAACACTGATCTTAAAGCGCTGGTTCTTCCCTCAGGGAAATGTGTGATATCATAGTCCTCTGTGGCCGTCGCTGTGTTCACACACCATGTGTGCTGTGAACCCTCAATGACAGTTACTAGAGCTAGACAAAACATCTGCAGATACGGGACACACACGCTCTCTGAAAGAGTCTCTTGATTTTAAAATGACTCAACAATGCTTCGTTCCACTCAATTTAACATTCGGATATTGCCTGGCAACTGTCCATTGACTGCCAAAGGGCTTGTGAAAACATTTCCAAAGATATACTCAGAAAAGAGTCTCTGGAGTGTATTTGAGGGTATCATTTTATTTATGTATCAAGGTTTTTTTTTTTCATTCAAGAAAGGAGTTACTCTGACTAATACTACTGCACACTGTATGTACTTCACTGGTGATGGGAAACTTAAATGTGTTTTTTGACGGTACATTATTGTTAATTTTTGGTAACACTTCACAGTTAGTTCTGATTAGTTAAAGTTAGTCAATGCATTAACACATTGAAGCAACAATTAATCTGTCAACTGTTGTTGTTAAAACTGCAATTGCTCATTGTTAGTTCATGTCCGTTAAATAATATTAGCATGAGACAACCTTTGATTTTAATAACGTGTTAGTAAATGTTGAAATTTACATTAAGTAAGGCATAATCCATGGCTAGCTGTGCATTAAACAATTACAAAGCACGACCTGGTTGCCTCTGAAGAGTGCGTTCAAAAAATTTAATGCACAGCTAGCCGGGTATTATGCCTCTTATACAATGGTCATTTGCCAGCATTGACAACTTAAAGCTGTTATTGATGTTTGCAAGCCCATATTTGACCGGAAGTATAAAAATTACAGTTATTTTTGTCAGTTACGGCTTGTTACGGCCCACTTTAAATGATTTTTATTAATAAATTACCTTTGCTACTGAATCGCTACATGATATCACTCAGCAAGGATGTGATAGCGGTGCTGTTTTTGAAGTAATTAAACTCACAGCTTCATTGCTAATAGAGAGACGCTGCACAGAATCAGGTAATTCACACACTTCTCTCTCTCGATAGGCTAATTCATTAAAATAAATGTTATGATTCTATCAAATAACTGTAATCTTACCACTCTACTTTATCTCTATCTGACTTAAAGCAGGCAGAATGCTAAATCTAACGAGTCGTAGCTGACGAAAATAAGCGCCATTTTAACCCTTCCAGTCAAACTCAGCGCTGCAAACATCAGTGACAGCTTTAAATGATCAATGGTGGCAAATAACCGTGGAATAAGCAGGATAATCCATAGCGAGTTGAATAAGTTAAGCGGTTAAATGAGTTGAATGCACTCTCCTCCACGTCGTGCATTAAAATAGTTTAATGCACAGCTAGCCATGGATTATAGGGTCATTTTTTTCATAAACACTTTTTGTTATTCTAGTCGAAACTCACTTCACATTAGCAATCAATAGAAGTGGCCTAAATATTTTGACGTTTTACCCGGAGCTGTTCACGTCTTCATTTCTCTGTCAACATTATCAATGCCGAGGTGAATCTGCAGCAGTCAGGTGGTACGTAAGAGCTCTGCAAGTTGTTTATATCCATTATTATTGTAATGTTATGTGCTTTGAGACATGAGGTGGATTAACGCCGTCTTTGCAGACTCTGTGTGCGTTTTGAAGGAGGCGTGGCTTTGGAGATGCTAATTTTCAAAGCTAATTTGCTATTGCTAGGCTGTCCGAAATTGCCTACCCTACCTTTAATGCTCACTTTCCAGCCAATTAGAATGGAGTATTCAGACAGACCACATGGTATATAACTAAGATTAATTTTATTATATTTAGAAGTTCTTAGAGTAATTAGCAAATTGTTACTATTTTTTATGCTCATGCATTTAAATATGGCTGTGCATTTGTTGCTATTTTTAAACGATTGAAAAAGACAAAATCCTCTGAGGATACTGGGAAATAGTAGATCAAATGCTGAAAGATTTGTTCAATATAAGGGGAACATTTTATCAGTTATTTTAGCTGTATTGTGTTGTTTTCTCATGGTTTAGATGCACTGAAGCGAGAGACGGCACATCTGTCTAGCCCGAAAAGCCCATAAAAAGCCGTGAGCGGACGGGACGATGGGGTCAAACGTCTCATAAAAGGCCAGTATATATTGAGCATGTCTGCAGTGTGAAGTGTTGTTCCTCACGTCCATATCGCTGTTCCCTCATAAACACACCTTCTGTTCTTCATCACTTTCATTCACATGAGGACAGTGTATCTGTCTTTCAGAAGTCTTTGGGAAGTGCTTAAAGAAACTAATTAAAAAGCTGTCATCGTTTACTCACGCTCAGTCAGTTTTGATTTCGTGTTGGCTTTGAATCCTTCAATTTATCAAGAGCTATTTTTTTTTGTGTGTACTTGATTTCTTTGCTCAGGTGAGCCTATTTTTTTTGTTATTAATTGCCTTCTGCGAATCACTCCTGTGTTAGATATAAAAATCAAATTTGCAGCTTTTTTTTATCTCCATGGAGACTCGTCTAGGCCCTTACTGAATTTCAGTATGAAATATGCCTTTAATTTCCATTCAGCGTTCCCTGTGAGCGGCAGGATGATTCATCCTCCTGTGCTCCATCAGAATCCCGTTGGTTTGTCTGAGCCGCTGGTGGGCAAATGTGGCTCGACCCAGCGGGATCGTGGAGGAGGAGGAGGAAACCCTTTTGTCTTTAAATTTGCTCTACCAGAAGCTTTGGTCACACACACCCTCTTATAACCTACAGCAAAAGACACAGAACTTCTTCATTTAGGTTAATTATTATATTTATGACATTCGCCAACAGGTGAACGGATTGCTAGATGTCTGCATTTACATATGAGAATCAAAATGATTCATTCACTTAAAGTCGGCATGAAACTGAAGTCGCGTTTGTAACGAATATCCGAGGGAAACGCTTCTGGAACAATAACAAATGTGGGCGGGGCTTAATTTGATCTGTGGGGAATTGATTGGATGGTTGTGGTTTGCTATTGGTGGATCTCATGTGAGTGACAGGTTGCCCCGCCCTCACGCCAGTAAACGCATCATCAGAGAAGAGAAGAGATGTTGCTGCAAGAGGAAGTTATTCTGATTCCAGATTACAAGAATTAAACATGAATTAAAAAAAATACTGATGTGCACAGATAAATCATTTATAATAAACACTTATTACAAAACAAAAATGGTCCAATTTGATTTCATGGTGACTTTAAAGAGATAGTCAATGTCACCTGATGCCTAAACATCATTGGTTTTCATGTGTGGGATCATAATGTGCCATTTGAGTGAGTGTGAGCTATAAACAAGTTTTAAAACTCTTAAACTCCACACTTTATTTCTGTTTTTTTGGAGCTTCACAGATGTGACAATTCTTCCTTTGTGTTTCACAGACACATAACAGCATATTGGAAGAACATGAGAGTGAGTAGACGATGACAGAAATGTAATTTTCAGTCAGCTTTGTAGCATTTATATTGAAATATAATATCTAATGTGTGATATATTATTTATTTGTAATCATCATTCTTTTTCTAATATATCAGAAATGAGCCGGTGGAAAACATTGTTGCCTGCAGAAATCACGTCATGGTCTCGGTCAGGTGTAAGAGACGGCCAGACATTAATCATGTGAAGGGCTTCAGGCGTTCACCTTCTGTAGATCTCACCTCAGGAACCAGCCGCAGATTCTCTCGCTCCTCATTCAGCTCTTCAAGTACATCATTACTTTATATTACTTTTAACCCTCACTTTTGACCCTAAAAAAATGTTTTATTTTCTTTTTCTTCATCGGAATGGTATGAAACGTACTCGGTTACTAACGTAACCTCGGTTCTCTCTAGAGAGGGAACGAGTACTGCGTAATAGCTTACGCTATGGGGAAAAACTCTTTTCCGCGAGATATTGAAGCCAAAAATTATCCTTAATTTTTTATTAATGTAAAACGCTTTGCAGCAGCAAGCAAACATAGGCGAAACAGCTCGCGCGCCTATTGGTTGCTCTGCAGCAAATGCAGCAGCCTATCGAGATAGACTCTGCGTGACGTAATGACCAATGGGGGCAATTCGCGCCCATATCGTCACGTCCCGCCAGAAGGGGCGTGGTCTCGCCCTATAAATATGCTCGTTAGGCTGATACAAGCTGGTTTTTACCGCTGAAGCGAACCAGAGCGTATTCCACGCACGGCAAGATACGCAGTACTCGTTCCCTCTCTAGAGAGAACCGAGGTTACGTTAGTAACCGAGTACGTTCTCTTACGAGAGTATCTCTCGTACTGCGTAATAGCTTACGCTATGGGGAACACAATGCAACACGCCGTGCGTACAGGGATCCAACACCAAAGTCCCAGGGGCCGAAGCCCAGGGCTCATGTAGTGCATAATCACCATAAACTCACATAGAGTAAAGGAAGAGAGGCTGGAAGCGTCATTCCCTATAAAAAAGCACCCAGCGGGGCTATTATACGACAATCAAACGCGCAGCCAGGGTGAAAGCATTCAGCCTGATCTGGGCGGCCATACGTGAGTCAATACTCATGGGGCTGCAGTAAACTCAGCATCTGGGCCGCGCAGCGGGGCAGATAGTACTGAATTTAGACCGCCAAAAGCTTAGCTTGTAAGGCGGGTACCTCCAGGTTATAGTATTTTATAAATGTAGACGGCGAGGCCCAGCCCGCGGCCGTACAGATATCTTGCAGGGAAACCCCGCTAGACCATGCCCACGAAGAGGCCACGCCTCTCGTGGAATGCGCCCTGACACCCAAGGGGCACCGTAAGCCCTTCGCAGAGTAAGTGAGCGCGATGGCATCCACTATCCATCTGGATAGGCTCTGTTTTGAGGCGGCGAGTCCCTTGGAACGCCCGCCGAACAAAACAAAACGCTGCTCCGTCTGCCTGAAAACAGACGAGCGTGCCACATAAGCTCTCAATGCCCTGACGGGGCAAAGGAGACTTGCATCCTCCTCCTCACTGAGAACCGGAAGGGCAGACAGGGAAATGACCTGGGCCCTGAACGGCGTATTGAGGGATTTCGGGACGTACCCGTGCTTCGGTTTGAGAATGACCTTTGAGTCATTAGGCCCAAACTCCACACACGACGCGCTTACTGAAAGCGCCTGTAGGTCCCCTATGCGCTTCACTGAAGCGAGAGCCATGAGAAACACTGTCTTGAACGACAGGTGTTTCATGTCCACCAGCTGGATCGGCTCGAACGGGGCGCCTTTCATGGCCTCCAGGACCGTGGAAAGGTCCCACGTCGGGACTGAAGGGGGCCTTGGAGGGTTCAGCCTCCGAGCTCCCCTAAGGAAACGCACGACTAAGTCGTTTTTCCCAAGCGACTGGCCAGACACCGGTTTTGCAAACGTTGCTATGGCCGCCACATATACTTTGAGCGTGGATGGGGTCCTGCCCTTATCCAGTAGCTCTTGAAGGAAGGAGAGCACTTCCGAAACCCCGCACTCCACAGGTGAAAGGCTCTGGGCCTGACACCATGCAGAGAAAACAGACCATTTCGAGGAGTAGAGCCGCCTGGTAGACGGAGCTCTAGCCTGCGCGATCGTGTTTAACACTCCCTCTGGGAGGCTAGCGGGTACCCGTTGATGGCCCATGCGTGCAGGGACCATAACTCCGGGCGAGGGTGCCAGATCGAGCCCTCCGCCTGAGAGAGGAGGTCTCTCCTCAATGGTACAGGCCATGGGGCAGTGCTGTTCATCTGCATCAGGGCAGGGAACCACGTCTGGTTCGTCCAGAGCGGGGCTACAAGCAGCACTGGGCATCCGTTTTTCCTGATTCGTTCCAACACCTGAGGCAGGAACGAGACAGGGGGAAAAGCATATAGGGGGCAGCGTGGCCAAACATGAGCCAGCGCGTCCTTGCTTTTCGAGAAAAACTCCGGGCAATGAGCGTTTTCGTGGGACGCGAATAGGTCCACCTGAGCTCTGCCGAACGTCTTCCACAGCAGCTGGACCGTCTGCGGGTGCAGCGACCATTCCCCTGCTGGAACATTGTTCCTGGACAGTCTGTCTGGTCCCACGTTCAGGAGACCAGGCACGTGCGCTGCTCTCAGTGAGAGCAGGTTGTGCTGAGCCCAGACCAGGAGGCTTTCCGTCAACCTGTAAAGGTTTCGTGACCTGACGCCGCCCTGGTGATTTATGTATGCCACCACCGACATGTTGTCCGACCGGACCAAGACGTGGTGGCCTGTTATCTGGGGACAAAAACGCCGTAGCGCTTTGTCGACTGCTATCATCTCCAAGCAGTTTATGTGAAGGAGCTTTTCCCGTTCTGACCACAGGCCAGCTAGCGGTCTGCCCTCGAGCAGTGCTCCCCACCCCGAGGTGGAGGCGTCCGTAGACACCACCTTCACGCTCGAAGCGGTCCCCAGACTTACACCTGACTGATACCAGTCGGTCTCTTTCCAAGGTTTCAGAGCTGAAACACACTGAAGGTCGACCCTGAGGCGAAACAGACCCGCTGTCCATGCCCTGGGTGGAACCCGCGTCTTCAGCCACATCTGCAGTGGGCGCACGCGGAGCAGGCCCAACTGGAGTACAGAGGCTGCTGAGGCCATCAGCCCCAGCATTTTCTGAAACCTTTTGAGCGGAACTATCGCGCCGTGGCGGAAGGATTTCGCGCCGCGCTGAATATTTAGCCCGCGCTCTGGTGACAGGCGTGCTGTCATGGACAGCGAGTCCAACACGGTTCCCAGAAAGGAAATTTTCTGACTGGGAGACAGTGAGCTCTTCGCCCAATTGACTGTGAGGCCCAGCTCCTCGAGGTGCTCGAGTAATGCGGCCCTGTGTTCTATGAGCTCCGATCGTGATCGAGCTAGAATCAGCCAATCGTCCAAGTAGTTCAGGACTCGCATGCCCTGAAGTCTCAGGGGTGCGAGCGCCACGTCCATGCACTTCGTAATTGTACGAGGTGCTAGGGACAGGCCGAACGGCAGGACTGCGTATTGATATGCCTGGCCCTCGAAAGCGAATCTCAAGTTTCGCCTGTGATGGGACGCCATTTGTATTTGGAAATAGGCGTCTTTCAGATCTATTGACATAAACCAGTCCCCGTGGCGCACTTGCGCGAGGATTTTTCAAGGTACGGCAGTTGAAGGCGGCGAGGCCAGCGACTCCAGAGCTCGTCCCGCTGAAAAGCTTGCTTCGACGGCGCGGCTTCTCACTCCGGATCCAGCGATGCAAGAGCTTCGCTGAAGAGGTAAAAATCAGCTTGTATCAGCCTAACGAGCATATTTATAGGGCGAGACCACGCCCCTTCTGGCGGGACGTGACGATATGGGCGCGAATTGCCCCCATTGGTCATTACGTCACGCAGAGTCTATCTCGATAGGCTGCTGCATTTGCTGCAGAGCAACCAATAGGCGCGCGAGCTGTTTCGCCTATGTTTGCTTGCTGCTGCAAAGCGTTTTACATTAATAAAAAATTAAGGATAATTTTTGGCTTCAATATCTCGCGGAAAAGAGTTTTTCCCCATAGCGTAAGCTATTACGCAGTACGAGAGATACTCTCGTAAGAGAACTATGTGACGTTTGTGGCACTGGCTATGTTAACACACACACACACACTATCGTGGACATGATTGGAAAAGGCTATAGGGTTGTAAAAAACAAACATCTTCACACTTGTACTCTTTGAAATGAGTGAATGTGAAAAAACAGAGAATTTCTTTTGGTGTACAATCCACAAATCAGCATGAATTGAATGAACACTGAATTGAGCTGAACAATGACACTATTGTCTTTTTTAGAGCTGCTATACAGCAGAATTTGAATATGTGATGAAGTTTGCATAATTGATTCGGTTATTTTATCACTGTGAAGCTGCTTCGAAATATGTTTTGCATAAAGTGCTACAGAAATAAATGTAACTTGACTCAACATATTATAAATCCTTGTGTTCCAGTCTGAAACAAAATCTTTCTCATATTTAAATGAGTCAGAGACTGAATGAATTGATTTCACTTGAACTGAATCTTGTTTGATTTGAATTGAAATGCGTTGAATTAATGAATATGATGTTTTGATTTTGGACAAAGGATATTTTCCTGGCCACCGCATGATAGTGAATCATCCATACGGGTGCAGGGACATGATGTTGGATCATAACATATTTTGTGTTTGTGTCCCACGCAGGAGTTTCAGCAGAGGTTGTTTTGGGACACGCTGCTGAATGTTAAACAGTCTAAAACAGTTTCAGCTCTAGCAACACATTCAAACGTCCAGCTAATGATATAAAACGGGAAATAAACGCAGGCACGGCTCCAGGAGAAGGACCTGAAGGCTCAGGGTGCGTCACATATGGTTTGGCGTTAGTCCAGGCGTCTTCAGGGAGTGACTGAGGAAGAGGAGGAGAGGAAGAGGAATCTCACAATGCCCCCCTCCGGGAGCGTCACATGAATGCGGTGGCATGACTGACACTGGCACGGGTTTGTGGTGCATCTATGTGCCCGACTCGTTGGATTAATTTATTTATTTATGCATTGAAAACACGTGCCAGCGCTGCAGTCTCATGACATTGCTCAGAGCTTTCTCTTTTATAGCTCAAGAGACTTCTTAGTGACATATTATAATGAAGCATCAGCTTTGTCTCAGACGTTTCTCCTGCAAAAGAAATAAAAAGCGGTCTGAAGTGGTCAGTAGGGCCATAATCAAATAGAGCGTTACTCTTAAAAATAACGGTTCTTAATTAGAACCTATGGTTCCATCAGCCAAACGTGTGCGTTTCCAAAACATTTCCAGTGGCCAAAAACCTCATTTTCATCTAATTAAATATTGCATCTACCCTGATTAAGGTGTATTGATTTGTGTTTTCCACACAGGACACCTCTTTTTTTCTCAGACACATGGATGTGTGACAAACCCTCTCAAACATCAGTGTATTTTCACATTTTATTTTGTTTAATATCGACCTCCACCAGAACCTAACGAGAAATATCATGCGTAAGAATTCCCTTTCCTGTATGTGTGTGTGTGTGTGTGAGCATTTGAACAGAAGGAGGTTATTGATTATATTCCTGTCCTCTAGGCCTAGAGCACAAATTCACTGGCGTATTGCAAGAAGAATGACACCACTTATTCCCAAAACATTTCTCTTTTTTTTCCCTCCTCACACTTTTTCTTTCCCTGGAGAGAAGCCATCACTCATTACTGTCAGCAGCAAAGTCCCACCAGCACCGCCATAATCATCACCATCACCATCCCATTCTTTCCCATCCAGCCCGTCGCCCCGCGGCACCCTGGGATAGATACTGGACGACTGATGAGCGCTTGAGACATACAGGTGATCAGAATCCGTTAACACTCACCGACAGTCCTTAGACTCTTTTGTAGCTGGATTTTTGACTATTAGCGTAATGTCTGGTCCACTGTGCAACTTATTCTACTTTTATATAGTGCTTCGAGTATACAAAAAGCTAATTTAATATATGAATATTATTATTATCAACCGCTCAATTAGGTGTGAAAACACTCAAGCTCAAATTAATGCATCTTTGCATTCTGAAACGTGTCAAAACAATTTAAAGTGCAAAGCAAGTATTCGTGTCATTCCCAGTTTTGTCACACGGGGCGCTATATCTCGAGTTAGTGTTTAAGTCTTCGTCTGTGGTCAGTTTTCTCTTTCAGCTCTGAGCAACAGTTTGAAGAGAATCTTAATTAGCTAAAATGTTGACAGGTTTATAGCGGCTCAATCAAATCTGGTTTAATGTCACAGACAGTTGAAGTCAAGCCACCTTTATTTATATTGCGCTTTTATACAATGCAGATTGTTTCATACAGTGATAACAGGAAAATAATGCAACAGTTGGAGGATATCAAACATGTTTGAATTTTTGGACCTATTTTAGAACACGTTTACATTTGTCATGTGTCTCAATGTGAGTTTGTGTTCGGAACGGCTTGTGTGTGAGTCGTTTACTGTGTGATGGCCAGTTTTTCGGCAAGTGTCTGATGTTAAAATCAGTTCAGATTGTGCAGTGTCTTCTAGCCTTGCGATGGTTTGCTGGTCTTTAACCTGCTGGTGACCTAAACCCTCTAAAACCATCCATGCAGACCAGCTTAAAGTGCTTGGCCAGGCTGGGAGACATAAGACATATGCAAATAAACAGTGCTATCAGCGGGTGCAATTCACTCTTAATGGATTCCCATTAAATCCCCTTCAAAGATGTGATGCGCCTCACAAACTTTAACACATCCAGCAATATGTTTATCGTCAAGAAGCTCTTATTGCAGGAGTCTGGTGGCATGTAACCAACACCCTTGCGCCGCAGCGGATTCTGAGAACTGTGTGTGTCCGTGAACAGTGACGGTCCGCCGTCGTGCCATCTGAGGTTAGACTGTATTCTCACTGACTCAAGAGTGAAAGCAGAACACACAGAATCCGTTCTGTCACACTGCCAGGACAAACAGCAGAGCATGTGGCGCCTCTGTCTGCTCTCACCTGTCCCCGGGTTATTATGGGACGCAGGGCTCGAATCCGCACACACACACACACACACACGCTGGAAGAAACAACTAACCCGAGAAGCAACTAACCACGCTAGCTCTAATTTTAACCGAAGGCATTAGATCTGGAGTGAGTCAGATCTGAGTGGAACGCGCTACAGTCACACACAGAGTCAACAGCAGGAGATCCTGCAAATATCACAGATTCGCTCAATGATTTATAATTATAGTCCTGTGTGGATTCGGTCTCAGTATACAGTTTATGTGTAGGCTACTGTAAATGCCTGAAGGTGCAGAGAAAAAGCTGTTATTTTCTCACTATCTGACTCTTTCCAGTGTGTTGTTATGACTATTAAGCTGTGCTGAGAAATAATATAATAACCTTGTTCCAATAATGGCGCCAAACGTCATGACCTTGTAATGACACACGCTCTCAAATTACCCTTTGAGACTGCGTTTGTGGGTTTTGCGGGTAATTTGCATTTCATTTTTAAGTTTTTTTTTTTCAGTTCTCTCACATTTTCTGTTGTCATAATGTGAGAGTGTATGTTATACTTTACCCACATTGAATGTTCCCAGAACTTTGACTAATGTTCTTGCTAGGTTGATTTTCCCGGCAAAAAAGTCCCGAGCCCTTCACATTAAATGAATCGACAGGCTTTTTTCATAGACAACCTACAGTAGGTGTTGAGTTGAATTTGGGAGAAAAAAAAATGGTTGAAAGTATAGATTCATCATTGTTGAAGAGATTTAGGATCAAAATGAGTGCAGCCTATTGGTTGTGAGCACATGGTGCAACCTGGGAGAGGCAAGGTAGCTGATTGGTCATTGAAACTCCACATGCCACACATAACCAGGGGCACGTTCAAGTTCAAAACGGTATGCAACGTTTTGCTACGGTTTCCGGGTTGAACGTTTCCTGGAAACGGCGTGCAACGGGGTTTGAGATACGTTTTCTCTTGTTTGGTGGGTGTGTCAGAACTGCAGTCCAATCAGCAGCAACATGTATATAAAGCACGCGGTATTAAAGTGAGCTCGTTGCATTTCAGCCCGAGCCCGACGGGCCCCGACTTATTTACGCTTCTAGGGCCGGGCTTCGGGCCAATTTTCACGCCATAGTTCACACGCGGGCCGGGCCGGGCCTATTTTAGACATTAATTAAAATAAAATATGCGAAGATGATGATTGAAAAGCAAACATAGAAAGACATTTTATAACCTATCACACTGACTGACACATGACAGTCTGCTCACGCACACGCACACAGGTGTCCCGGCGGCGCGATCTGAGATTCGCGCGACCGGCTCGTTCTGTGTTTAGTGTCCCGGTAGCGAGCGTGACTTCAGCGCAGACTGGATTAAACCCTTCCACTGTGGATGCTGTGCTTTTTCTTTACGATGCTCTGAGTCTGAGACTGTTCTTATCCATGTTAGGAGGTTGTTTTTTGTTTGATTGGACTTAATCTTCATGAGTCTGTTAAGCAACTTTGGAAATAAGAATGGCCATGTTCTGTAGTGAAGACATGATTTTTGAGGTAAGATAACCTGCATGTTTGTTTTTAATGTAATTTATTTGATTTGTTTAGATTGCATTCTCTGTATTGTATTGTATAAACTCATTTAGTTTGCGAGCGCTGAGCAGCAGACCAGTTTGCCTCAGCTTTTCAAAAATGACAATAAACGTTTAAACTAACTGTAGCAGGGTGAAGTGTATCAGTGTTGGTTATTGGCCAGTGTCAGGTAAGAACATTGAACCTATCGGCAGTTAGATGTCAGGGTATAAAATGGGGAGGGTTGTTGTCATTTGGGATGCGTTGTCACCTATACCGCCCCTTTCCGGAAGTTGCTATACTTCTGAATGAGATCGTATCTGGAGTGCCGTCTCTGCGTTGTGCTGCTGTGCATGGGCTGTCCCTGGCTTTAAGGTTGGTGCGTTTACGATGAGGATTTTCTTGTTAATGGGATGTTTGCTTATTATCTCGAGTTTTTGTGTAGCTCATCAACGAACAAACTGCATGCTATGGTCGACCACGTATAGTACCACGTTGTCAACATTCGGTACGTACAAGAGGCATTTGCGCGGTTTGTTTCTTTTATTTTTTGTTTGTTAGTAATTCTGTTTTATGTTCGACAGGTTGAGTAACAATCAAGGGGTTCATCTGATTTACGGGACGAGATGCGTGTCTTTTTGTAACGCACTGCTGTCTTGCCTGGGCTGATTTGCGTCTTTTTGGTTGGAGCGAACTTGAACTCTCATAACAGTGAGTCGGGACGATTGCTCGCTGAGGCGTGAGCATTAATGTGGAAGCTTGTCCTCTCGCTGGTTTGCTCTGCTTTTGAGTGTACGGCCCCTCGTGGCCTGTTTGTTTCATTTTGATTTGTTTCGTGTTTTGCTCCGAATTGTAATTTATATTTTTTTGTTATTTGTCTTGTGCTCATTTCTGCGTATTTTGCGATATCATTTATTTTTCTTTTGTTTAGGCTTAAGTTTGGTTGAGTAACAAAACGAGACTGAAATTAATATATTGTTTTGTTTCTTATTTTTATTTTGTTTGTGAACTGAAAACCTCTTTTTTTTTTGGCGCTGGCTTTTGCCAGTTAATCAATGTTTATTGTTTGAGACTTTTCTTTTTTTTTTTTATATAAACAGCGTGACGAAGAAAGTTTATATAGAGGAGGGGTTTAGCCGCTGTTTAACGGGGTTCACATTGAGTGCTGTGCATTGAGTGACCTGACTTCACCAGAGTGGGTGTGTGTAGATCTTAATTGTGTTGCATGAATTGAGGGTCACAGCAGGCCATCTCCCTTCCAATTAAACTTTCTTGTATAATTGTTTTTTTTTTGTATTTATTTCTTTATTCCGAAGTTTTGTGAAGTATTGTTTGTTTTCTTCTTTCTTTTTGACATGTGAATATTGAGCCATTGATGTTAATCTATGTGTTGATTTTAACTTTTGTATTTGAATAAAGTTGCTTCATATTTGATACTCCCTGGCCTATGTCTCTCTGCTCACCCATTTCTTTTGGTTACGAACCTGTGTGCTCCCTGTTTCGGGGTGAAGTTCCCGGTATATACCGGGTGGCGTAGTCGACAATTATCTAATTGTTTCATACATTTCCCTCAAGTACCTGATGTAACTGGCCACATAACGTTAACTGTCTGTGTGATATGCTTAAGTTGTTTTATATATATTGATTTTATTGTAGCCAAGTAAAGTGTTGATTTGAGAGGCTATAAATGGATCAAACATGTTTAACTCATTGTCGGCTGCTTGGTCGTCATAAAAAAAAAAAAAAAACATTTTCTAAATTAACTTTATAAAGAAATGAAATAAACTTACCGGTAAATAATTTGCCATTGAGAACAAAACATATCTGTTTTACTGACTGCAACATATGGCAGGCTGTGTATCTTTTTTTTTTTTTCTTTCTTTTTTTTTAACGGGCTCGGGTCGGACTCGGGCTGATCATTCTGATGAGCTGTCGGACACGGGCCGGGCTAGGGCCTGAGCGTCTCGCCCCCCTTCGTCTTCCCTCGCAAAACCTTTGCGTTCCCCCGAGCAACTTTGCGTTCCCTCTCAAAGATATTTGCGTCCCCACGCAAAACCTGTTGGGAGCTCGGACAGACACTTCCTGTTTAATGTCCCGCTGGCAGTGTTTCAGAGCTCCGTACTTTAATGGAGCGTTTCATAGTGTTTGAACTTGGACTCAAATATAAAGAAATGCGGTCAATGCTTAACTCAAGAAGTTCAGTGAAGTTGGCAATATAGCCTAGGCTACACTATTCGAACTTCCCGGATCAATATTCTTGAGCTAAACGTTGTTAAAACACACAGGACACCTATTTACAATCACACCTAGACAACGAGCTACAACCCAATTCTCCACAAAACGAGCTTTATAATATAAATTTGTCTTTAACCGGCCGATTGAGAGACAAGTCCGAATAAGGGACCGTCTGCAAAGTGCAAATCCCAAAACCCTTTTGTACATTTTATATTATTTAACATATTCAATAGCCTCACTGTGATACACTGTAGGCTACTGTCACCAAATTCAGTTCCAATAATACCATTTTTAGAAAAAATACTCAGTAACTTAGTTATACAGTGTAATGCCATCAAATTCAGTGAGCAAATAATGCAAAAGCTATGGTTGTAACTATTATGTTAGCTGCGTACAGTACCAATATAATTTGTGTAAAGAATAGGCCTACTTATTTTTTATGTGCAATTACTTACCAAACTAAGTGTTGTATAACCAACATTAGAGCAGTGATGCGTGAACTAAATTTGGTGTGTTAAAGTGTTAATAAATAAATTTAATAAAGTTAATAAATATATCTTTTTTTATAATATAAAATGTGCAAAAGCAGTGCAGTATGACCAGTGGGTTTACCATTGATGTGTAAACTGAATTGGGTGGTTTGTAACATTGAAGTTAATGACTATTTTTATATTTTTGACTATGAGTTGATGCTGTAGTCGTTTTTTGGGTTTTATTGCACTTTGCAGATGGTCCCTTCGGAGACAGCCGCTTGCTCATAGAGATCCATATAGCCTATATAAAGCTCGTTTTGAGGATAATTGGGTTGTAGCTTGTTAGGTTACTCTTACTGTGATTGTAAATCGGTGTTGTTTGTGTTTTAACAACGTTTAGCTCAAGAATATTGATCCGGGGAGTTCGAATAGCCTATTTGTATTGTATGAAGGTAAAATGATGTCATAATGAATTGCATGCGCAGGGTAAGATTTGTGAAAGTGTGCATAAGATTGCAAGCGTAAATTAAATTTGCGTGTGCAAGAGTAGATTTGTAAGCGTGTAAATCGCATATCAAGTGTAAGAAAAAAATATTTGCAGCATTTTACTGTTATTGGTAAGTGTAATACATGTATTGTGAAACGCAACTTCATGGTAACGCAAAATAAATAGGATCTGTATTCTTCTGACTTCCATTTTTCCGCGCTTACACTTTTGGCACGGTTTTTGCGCACAAATGCGGCCAAAAGCATTGCAAGCCTGTGAACAGCTATTTGCAACCGAAAACAACAGAGTCAGGGACTGCAAAACAGATTGATCGCGTAAAATCAAACTTTGTGTAAATAAATCAACTGTTGCAAATGTCTAAATGACTTATTGTGTACATGCGGCAAAAAAGTTCCCGAAATAACCCGATTTGTACAGTTGCGTCTTTCTTTTACCCGCGCTTCCAATTTTGGCACGATTCTCTCACTGAATGAGTTTCGCAAGCGCGAAGAGGAGGGCGGGTCCACCTTCATCATGCAGCCAATCAGATGAGCTTCTCGCTGACACTCGATTTACTCTTATCTGATTGGTTCAATAAACACGTCAGTCTTCAGAACGCATATTTATCTTCATTTGGCTCATTCTCGTTACTTTTAATGCAAACATACATGTTAAATAAATACATAAATCATGATTGTTTAATAACCTGTGCACCATTAGGTGGATTATTTGAGTAAATACTGAATTTAGAGCTGGTGTGTTAAGAAAGAAAATTTCTGTATATTCAGTGCATGTATCCTGCTCATAGACTGTGATCCTGCTCATCATCATCCTCCTCCAGCAGGCCAGATTTGTTTGTAATGTTGATGTTGCTGAATGTAGGCCTTTTTGTACTGCATGCATCATTTCACCTGTCAATTAATCGTGGGCGATTCCAGAATTATTATTATTATTTTACTAAAATTAGTTATAATAATATATTTTTCCCTTCAACATGTATTTTAAGGTCATCTCTAAATTATGCACCATTTATCACCTGCAATGCCATCGTGTAACCACTAGATTTCTGTATAGCCCTATATATAAACACATATGCTGTGTATTCCCTGGCTGCTCGGTTTTTTTTCAGACATAATTGGTTGCTTTGCATTTGATTTTGCATGTGGGTATATATATATATATATATATATATATATATATATATATATATATATATATATATATATATATATATATATATAATTAAAGACTACTTTTTGTTAAAGTTGAATTTATCAGTTTCAGATTTATCAGAAATTAATCAGTTTTTCATTAGCTACAGTCAAATCTGGACACAGAGAAAGCATTTCATTATACTAGCAACATAATAGCTTGATTAGTCACACGAAAGTAAACAGAATTGTGACAAAGACAATATTTAAAAATATATGTTAAATACCATGAACAGAAATTTCTGAATTTCTGAATTCAGAAATTTCTGACATGATGTGAAAAACATATGAATGGTATTATTCGGTATTAAAAATAATAACACTATAACACACAATAACACCGCTCGGAATTCCGTATTTACTCAAATAATCCACCTAATGGTGCACAGGTTATTAAACAATCATTATTTATGTATTTATTTAACATGTATGTTTGCATTAAAAGTAACGAGAATGAGCCAAATGAAGATAAATATGCGTTCTGAAGACTGACGTGTTTATTGAACCAATCAGATAAGAGTAAATCGAGTGTCAGCGAGAAGCTCATCTGATTGGCTGCATGATGAAGGTGGACCCGCCCTCCTCTTTGCGCTTGCGAAACTCATTCAGTGAGAGAATCGTGCCAAAATTGGAAGCGCGGGTAAAAGAAAGACGCAACTGTACAAATCGGGTTATTTCGGGAACTTTTTTGCCGCATGTACACAATAAGTCATTTAGACATTTGCAACAGTTGATTTATTTACACAAAGTTTGATTTTACGCGATCAATCTGTTTTGCAGTCCCTGACTCTGTTGTTTTCGGTTGCAAATAGCTGTTCACAGGCTTGCAATGCTTCTGGCCGCATTTGTGCGCAAAAACCGTGCCAAAAGTGTAAGCGCGGAAAAATGGAAGTCAGAAGAATACAGATCCTATTTATTTTGCGTTAGCACGAAGCTGCAGTTTCACAATACATGTATTACACTTACCAATAACAGTAAAATGCTGCAAATATTTTTTTCTTACACTTGATATGCGATTTACACGCTTACAAATCTTCTCTTGCACACGCAAATTTAATTTACGCTTGCAATCTTATGCACACTTTCACAAATCTTACCCTGCGCATGCAATTCATTATGACATCATTTTACCTTCATAGTATTGCCAACGTCACTGAACTGCTTGAGTTAAGCACTGACCGCATTTCTTGAGTCCAAGTTCAAACACTATGAAACGCTCCATTAACGTACGGACCTCTGAAACACTGCCAGCGGGACATTAAATCTGATAGTAACTTTGAACTATTTAAAAAAAAAAACGCTTCAGTGCGCCCGCGCTCTGGTGAAGCTTAACAGGTTAAACAGGAAGTGTCTGTCCGAGCTGCCAACAGGTTTTGCGTGGGAAAGCAAATATCTTTGGGATTGAACGCAAAACTTTTGCGTGGGAACGCAGAAGTTTTGCCGGGGAACGCAAAGTTGCTCGGGGGAACGCAAAAGATTTGAAAAAAAAATTTGTCCCATCCTAAAATGTTTTCCACCACCACGTCCCTTTAGGGGCTCCGTAGAAATCAGCGCGAGGCGTGCAAGGACGACACAGGCGTGAGATGAGTCCAATCTGAGACAGACGTGAAGAGGAGGGTAAAGACATCTCAGGAGAGGCTGTTAAACAGGCGAAATGCAGAGAGTTTGAGGTGATGTTTGAAGCAACGACCTCATCTGATTTAAAGGAATTGTGTTTAATTGTAGAATCTCAGTGAAGATCTGAACGAACCATAATTCTGTGCGTTCTTTTAATTCAGCCAAGAGCAATCGATCCTCTATTGTCAGACGTCATCACGTGATATTACGAATAGAGGGAATGCATTAACGTCACTTCCCCGCCGGAACACGCCCCCCTCAGCGGGACTGAGTGGCAGAAGAGCTGCTGCGTGACTGGAGTTAATAGGGGAAACTGCGTTAACGCGAGTAAAACAAACTATTATCAGTTTAAACTAAAAGTTTGACTCGATATAGTGTTCCTTACAACTTATCAAAGATCCAGTGATCCATGGATATTGACATGCAGCCAGGAATCGTGTTTCCTGACATTTATATGTGCCTGATTTCGACGCCGGGGAAATAAATGAAGAAAATTTGCCTGTAAACGTTTTATATAAATACAATATAGATAGGTCTAAATCCGAGTGATCACTTACATTAATGTTATACTGTATATCATCATATCGTCCAGCCCTAAAACTTGTATAGTTTTTTGTCAGTGTTTATTTAAAAACATCCAATTATGCAGAATATAGTCTGTTCTGTAGCTTTTTGCAGTCTGTATATATACAGTACCTCAGATTTCTGGTCAAATCTAGTTGTACAGTCAATCGCAAAGCTCTTTCCCGTTTTAGATGTGTTTTGTGTGATTTTCACGGCATTCACGCTGAAAACAAATGCTGCCGCTCAGTCTTTTTGCCACTTGTGGGCGTGACCGCATTCACTCCGGCCGACGGTGACGTCATGCGCATACCCTCTATTAGCAGGTCACCAAACTTGAACTTTGGAATGCACCGAAATGCAAAACTTGTTCTTACGAGCTTGTTTCCTTTCTTCCGCATTTGCATATATGAATAAGTCATTCAAACGAAAAGTGTAAAATGCATGTTTGAGCTGTTTGAACTGAAAGCAATTTGCACTGGCAAATCTTAAAATATATCAGTGCCATTGTTTTGTCTCAAGATGCACACTAGCAATGTTTTTTTCTTAGACACATTTATAAAAGCTACTTAAATTCCCTAATTGAACTAAGGCCTAATCCTAAGCCCTGTCTGTGAAACAAGGCCTATACGTGTATTTACTGTCACTTTTGATCAATTTGATGTGTCCTTGCTGAATAAAAGTATTAATTTCTTTTAAACAAAAACCAAATGGCTTATGAACTGTACTGCATTGTATTGTATTTTATATTTAAAATCTTCAATTAACTTTTAACTTTGTGTTGATGTTGTTGGCTTGATTGCGTCATTCGCAGTCCTTCATGGGACGAGTGGCTTCAGATTGTCATGTACATTTTGGATCAAATGTTGTGATTCATCTGAGAGCTGGTAGGATCAGCTCTTGGCTCACTACTCAATAATGAATCATTTTCTTAAACCCCTTTGGAGAAAATGAATGAGAAAAATACTTCCAGAACCAAGGCGGAGGCAAAAGTGGGCGGCCGATATTGAGCTCTATTGTACATGAGAGAGAGAGAGAGAGAGAGAATCCATACCCTGCCTGGATTGTGTCTGTTTATTTAACAGAGTTATATAAATGAAGTCCTGCCGTCTGCCAGCGCTGGTCCACAGCAAACACATTCTTTATTCCCTGCCGATTTTATACCAGGGTGAGATCAGTGTGTTGCAGACATTAAATCATGCCTGTGTTTCAAAGGAAATCCTGCAACTATATTTCAGTTCAGTTTAGAAGAATGTTCAACAAACACACATATTCATATCTTATGAAAATCTAAATTACAATCTCCACGCTACTATTTTAATCCTCATGGTTCCCTTAGATTAAGCCAGGATTAGGCCTTAGTTCAAATAGAACATTTAGCTTTTTTAAATGTGCCTTAGAAAAAAACACATTACTGGCGTGCACCTTGAGACCAAACCATGGCACTGATATATTTTAAGATCTGTCAATGCAATTTGCTTTCCGTCAAGACAGCTCAAACATGCATTTTAGTTTGGGGCTAGACTAGTTTACGCCTTGTCTGTGAAACTGGAAAATGTATAACTATTTGAATTCTAAATATGAGCCATAGTGATGCTTGACTTAGCAAGTTCCAATCTATCAAACCTCAACAAATCTCAGCGAGAGTCTGAATCCCAAACATCATGTTGTAACTTCCTAAATTGCATGCTTTGCCATCAGTTGACGTTAAAGCACTTTTCATAAGCCTCTCTGAAGTATGTCTGCTAAATGCAGAAAATATAATCTGCATGACGTGATCTATTTTAGGTGCTAAACTAATTCCATGGCACACCTCTATAAACATTTCCAGTCATTTCCCTCTTCACCTCTTGTGCATTTCTGTCACGAGCCGCTCATAACCTCACGAGGCGACCCAGCCACAGACGTCAGTGGGATGCTAACTTCACATAACCTCGAAAAAGACCCAGAGCTGGACTTGACGAAGAGCGTGTGAATTGCAGATCTTCATTAGGGAACACAGGAGGCTCTCTGGCCTGTGGTGGGAAGACTTATCTCACATTACCCTGTGTCTCCCCTGCCTAGAACAAGCTCCAGTCATCAGCGGGAGCGTAGGAGGAAAGCTTGTGCATCCGTCGCGTGTTGTCTATCTGCCGTCGTCCTCAAGTGTGATTTTACATCTTTCGGGGACGACGAGAGAGCTGAGGGGAGGGAACGGTGGCTTTTTCTTAACATATTCGTGTTAAATTCTAGTGCCAGGCCAGATACTAATTAGGGCGAACAAAGATATGTCTAAAAATACTGCCTTGCATTTGTTTTCCGTCCATGTCCACTCTATCTCTAGAATCATACCGGCCCTCCAGGTGGAGTTTCATAAAGGCGAAGGACTTAGTTTGTCAGCGAGTGAGGTAGATTGAATTGGACAGCGCAAGAACAGAAAAATGGGTCAGTGTATTGGTGGGGGAGGCAGGAAGGCTTCCGGTGGCAAAACGGGCGCTTTAGAGGAAAAGTGTCATTTGCAAAGCAATTATAATCTCCTTATCCCGACGCAATTACAGCTACGCTCTTCCCTTCAGCTGGAGCATATACCACCAGAGGATATTTGTGCTGAGCCGCGGCGCCGGCGTGCAGATTTCTGCACTTTAGGCAAAGCGCTTGTGTGTAAGATGCTTACACGAGGCGACAAAGTCTTCCTAGAGCTGGTTAACCTGGTCATCTGATGCAGACTGCCATGCTCTCAGGCGTTGGCAGTCGTGTGACAGCTTTTCCCCCAAATGTTTTAGGCAGCGTTTGATTAAAGGTGAATAATGTGGCCAGTTACAACCACAAAGCATATACTCACACAAAGTCCTTTTTTCATTCTTCACCAAAAATAAGATAAGTTGAGATGCAGCCTTGGGTAAATACGCTTTCTTCTCAACAAAACAAACAAGCAGTCACGTTTATAGCACTTTATGCTTTAAAGCAATGTTGACCATCTGGAGGGAACTTCTCCAGAAACTTCACTTACACAAGAACTCCCTAAACGAAATCCAAACGAACTCTTTGGAAGGTTTTGACCTGATTAGGTTGGCAATGACGTCACGCCAGTTATTTCTTTTGAAGCATATCTGTCCTAAGGGTGTTTTGGATTGTTTCAGGTGTCTGGGTGTGATTTGCACGAATTTCACTCATGTGTGAACGCTTCAAAACAAACTCCAAGAGCATCTCAGAACGTACTTTAAATTTATGGTTAAGTTCAGAACGTGACATTAACACCCGCCAACCTGCCAAATGTGTGTGGATTTCAGCAGTGGCGTGTAACACAGTCACCCCTATTAGCCACTTTGGTCGTTTGAATTTTATATATATATATATATTTTTCAATTGTAGTTTTTTAAAAAGGTCCCTTTACTTTTAATATTGCTTTAAATTTATGCCTCCCTTCACTCACTCGTTTCATTTGCTGCAGATTTTACAGGGCTTGAATTTCGGCATGGGATTACAGATTTTGTGCTCACACCCAAAGTGCGCACAGATAAAGCCACATCTCAGTACTAAACTGAATTATTTTTCGCTGTTTATTGTGCTCAAACAGTCAAATACACACAAAATATCTTGGCGAGAATTCTTGTAAACACAGTCAGTCATGTTTTAAGTGAACGTAAACGGTTGAGAAAGAAAACGCATGTGTATAATGGATCCGTGCGTCAGGTCTTAAAGTGACAGCAGCCTAACATACCTGAATACGAGATATTAAAATATCTCGATGTCAAAATTGTGGCCAGTGACAATGACTAATAATTTTGGAAAACTATTAGCCACAGTGGCTGGTGAGCAAAATAGTTAATGTCAAGCCCTGGTTAAGTTTGCTTATAATATGCATTATGAATGCAAAGCACTCCAGGTTCGCTTTTTTCACATCCATGTGATTCTAAATATCTTTGGTTATAGATAACCATACAAGAATAATGATGACCCAATAGAAGAGATGAGATAAGATGAGGTGAGATGCCTATTCTACTTCTATTCAGATTACAGATTGAGAGGCAAAAGACTCTTAAATAACTTCAGTTTTATGCAAACTGCAGGGTGAGGGTTTAAAGTGTGGTTCTCTTAAAGAAGAGTTTTAATTCTCTAGTTCTTAAGTGCACTGGTGTTTTAAAAAGCCCAGAAACCGAAACACTGGTCTGAAGAACCTATAATGTAACATGAATAGCTTTCACATAGCAATAAAAAGCCCTACAGAAACGCGTCTTGATAAGAGGATTCTGAAGGAATAATTCATTGAAATATGAAAATTTTCATCATTTTCTAACCCTGAGTTTTTCTTTAAAATGCAGCAAATATTAACTTAAGAATAAGCTTTATTTTTAGTGGTGTAGTAGTGAATGAAACTGCTGCATAAACACTTTCTGTCTAAATGACATGTTATGGTCGTGTCCAATCGGCCCGTCTGTTCACTTTAGTGGGGTCACCCAACCAATGTGACGCTGTCCTCATCGCACCGTTCATTGCTAATTCAAGACAGGTGCTGATGAATATTGATGAGGAATTTAACCTCTGAGCTGTGATATGATGTGATTAACACAAGGAGGGCGTGTCCTCAAACTTATATGAATATTAATGAGCTTCAACACTAAAGGTTACTTGAACATCACACTCCGCAGGGCTAATTCCTTAAGAAAAATGATGAGCTGATTCTTCTAGAGATTATCCCAAACGTGGCACATTATGCATGCCAGGTTTATTTTGTATTAAAGAGTAAGTAAAGGCAATGGGCCTTTGGGCCTAAGGCTATGGGAAAGTAAAGGCTATGGGCTATAGGCTATGTTTCAGGCTCTTCAGAGTCAAATCCACTAGACTCCATTGTCTCATTAGGTTTTATTGCGTAATTTTAACAGTAAGAGATTAAGTTCCCTACTATAATTGGTGAAAAACTAAAAAAATCTATATGGAAAAATTTCAACGTTTTTGGAAGAACGAGTCATCTTATAATTTACAGTGAAAACATGTACTGATGTTCCAAGAATTATCTCTGTGACTTTTTTTTTTCATTGAAATAAGTGTTTCTTCTTAGGTTTTTTTTCTCTTCTTATTAAGTTATGTTGTCTTATGTTCTTAAACACATGTTTATTGAATGTTTTAGTGTCATGTTTTACCATGGTGGTGTTTTGTAGTTAGAAGTGCACCTTCTATATATCAGTATTTGTCTCAGCTTGTAGAAAAGCTACTTGTGATGAGCTTTAATTCTCTGTGGCTTTCTACACGTGTCTGTCTCATTGCCACCTGTGTTTATTATGGTTTTCAGCAAACTTTAGTAAGCCAATGTCAGTCACCCCAGCCTAATGCATGATCCATTATTTTAATGGAACACAGCACCCTTGCACTACACATACAGTTCAACGACAGTAACACACATTTGATGATCCAACATGCGACATCACGCACAATTATGAACCAGAATAACTTATCATGACATCAGCAGCTCAAACGGTCCCTTTAAATGTCTTGCTCAGCGGATAGGCTGCATGTTTCTCTCTCTCTCTCTCTCTCTCTCTCTCTCTCTCTCTCTCTCTCTCTCTCTCTCTCTCCCTCTCCCTCTCCCTCTCTCTCTCTCTCTCTCTCTCTCTCCCTCTCCCTCTCCCTCTCCCTCTCCCTCTCCCTCTCCCTCTCTCTCTCTCCCTCTCCCTCTCCCTCCCTCTCTCTCTCTCTCTCTCCCTCTCCCTCTCCCTGTAAAACCTCTCCGAGACATTCCGCACCCTCCTGAAACTCTTCTACTCGCTTGTTCTCAAATTGAAGAGTCTGTCTGGAGAGAGAGAGAGAGAGAGAGAGAGAGACATTTACGCGTCTCCGTCTCCATTGCGCACAGATAACTGCTCGTTTATCTTTCGTTTCTATGTTTCCTTCATTTGTTCTCTTCCTCTCCAGCCGAACCGGATCGATTGGCACCCATCACCTGAGGTAGTGGATGACGGATGCGCGTGTAGAGAGCCACTTTCCCCGGATATAAACCTTCCAAACCATGGAAATCTGTCTGAAAGGAGTAATTCTGTGTATGCGAAGATACTGAGATCCGTTGTGAGCTTCACTGCGCGTTTGTTGAAACGTTTGGGGAGATTTGGATCCGTCGGTGTGATTGGAGAGGTCCACTCTCTCCGATAGCGCAAGAGTCTATGGAAACGCGCATTGTGGGACATGGATAGACTGTTTGCGGCATCTGTGGATGTAGTGCCGATGACCAGAGCCCCCGTCTGAGGTGTGTTGGAGGAGGTGTGCTGGTCTTGGGGAGAGTGTGGTATGCGAACGCAACGACTCACGCTCCTGTCCGAGGCGCACAGACAGTGAGTGGATCCCTGCGCAACGCTTATCTTATATAAACGCTTAGCTCAACGGTGTTTTCATTTGCTTTTAGTAAATTATATATATTTTGTTATTGCATTAAAATATCGTTTTGAATAGCCTGTATTTACATTATAGATAAAGGAGACTGGGGTAAGTTGTTACATCTTTTATTCTAGTCAAAAGCTTATTTCTTAGGTGAATATTTTATGAAAGTTAATTACTGTGCAGACACAAATATTAAAGTCTGGATCACTGTTTAATTTTCACCGTAATTTCTCTCCATAAAATATACTGTTTATTGAGCACACGTTAAACTTATATCGGAGCATGTTGGCACACGATATGGGGTAAGTTATCTCAATAAGTTTGAAAAAGAAAACCTTTGTTAAAAAAAATATAAAATGCTATCTTTAGTAACAAAAAGCAAAATATGAATGAAATAAAAATGAAACAATTAGTCCTATAAACTCAATTCATAAAAGAGCAAAAATAGTCTTAAATAAATAAACAAAACATTGTTTTGGCAAGTGGAAAGGGTTTGTTAATGAACTGTACAAAACTCTGTGACAACTTGCCCCAACCTGCCTTGTATGTAAAATACTTATCATGAGGGCACATTCAACACTTCAGCTCAAATCCACCTTTATTATATATATATATATAGCGACTTTTGTGTTATTTTATGTCAATATGATTTCACTGTGTTCACTTATTTAGCCAACCAGTATAATAAACATGTTGATATTAGGTTATTAGTTTAGAGGATAACATTCACAAAAAAAAAAAACACTTCTAGTGAAAACCACCAAACAAAACATCTGCTAAAGAAATGAAGCATTTGGACGATTAAGACTCAAAACCTGAGATAAAGACTGTGTGCCAACTAGCCCCAGTGTGTTTCAGATATGTTTAGTCAATGATAATGCTTATACTGCATGTGACTGCTTCCTATAATCACACATATCTAGTGTATATTTGTCTGTTGCAGGCTAGATTGATCATGCTGAGGCAGATGCTGATGAACTCCACGGCAGCGGCGCGTGACTTCGACCTGATGACCCACACACACACGCAGGCGCCGCTGAACGTGTCCCACGGGCCCGTGAGTGTGTCGGCCCTCCTGAAGCCCACGGGCCGGGGGAGCTCTCTGCGAGAGGGAGAGCCCGACAAACCCGACCTGGCCACGTATGTGGTGATGTGTCTGGTGCTCTTCCTCCTCGTCCTCCTCATCGTGTTCTTCATCAACTGTCAGCTGAGGAACTCTTTCTTCGCCTCCATGCCTTACGACCGGTCACTGCGAGAGGCCCGCAGCTCCTACAAATGACCCGTTTGACCCAGGACGATCGGAACGTAGGATGCGAAGCGGTTTTGGTTAACAGAACCAGCACGGATTGAAGCCGGACTCATTGATCTGTCTGTATATAGTGACTGTTTTGTACTTCTGCACGGCCTTTTCTGCCCATATAGGGTTTATCACAAGTTGTGTGCATTATGTAATACAGATTATTTTCTTGTACGGTGTTAAACCATGATTAAATCTCACATTCATGACCGTCTGTGTCTGAAAAAATTGAAAAGCCCTGCTGATATTGATCAAGGTTGATGAGAAGAAGCAAACTGGCCTCGGGGTTAAAGGAATCATTTCTTCATCCTCATGTCATCATTTACATCCTTTACCTTGCGTTTTCCAAACCTGAGGTGTGTTTCCCGTTTAACGATGTCATTCGTTGATTATAGTATGAAGCATCGTTGGAGAAACTAACCGTCTAGTCTCGACTGTTTCCTGAAAACATAGTCACATGGCCGCCCCTCTGTCGTCTGAAGCACATCAGTTCAGCAATATGGACTGTCGTCACAAACAGGTGAAGGAGTAATAACTTCTGCTGATTAATCTATTCCAGTTCTCCGAGACGCTGCTGTAACGAACATGACACCTAATGACTACTTCGCTGTTTTTGTTCCATGTCATTTTACTTTATTAGATGTTTGATTCATCACCGGTTCCCTCATACGTCATACTCCGGACTTCCCTTGTGCACATGCACTCTTCGAAACTGATTGTTGACATGCAAATATATATATATATATATATATATATATCAGTATATATACACTGACCTAAAGGATTTTTAGGAACACCTGTTCAATTTCTCATTAATGCAATTTTCTAATCAACCTTCACATGGCAGTTGCTTCAATGCATTTAGGGGTGTGGTCCTGGTCAAGACAATCTCCTGAACTCCAAGCTGAATGTCAGAATGGGAAAGAAAGGTGATTTAAGCAATTTTGAGCGTGGCATGGTTGTTGGTGCCAGACGGGCCGGCCTGAGTATTTCACAATCTGCTCAGTTACTGGGATTTTCACGCACAATCATTTCTAGGGTTTACAAAGAATGGTGTGAAAAGGGAAAGACATCCAGTATGCGGCAGTCCTGTGGGCGAAAATGCCTTGTTGATGCTAGAGGTCAGAGGAGAATGGACCGACTGATTCAAGCTGATAGAAGAGCAACTTTGACTGAAATAACCACTCGTTACAACCGAGGTATGCAGCAAAGCATTTGTGAAGCCACAACACACACAACCTTGAGGCGGATGGGCTACAACAGCAGAAGACCCCACCGGGTACCCCTCATCTCCACTACAAATAGGACAAAGAGGCTACAATTTGCAAGAGCTCACCAAAATTGGACAGTTGAAGACTGGAAACATGTTGCCTGGTCTGATGACTGTCGATTTCTGTTGAGACATTCAGATGGTAGAGTCAGAATTTGGCGTAAACAGAATGAGAACATGGATCCATCATGCCTTGTTACCACTGTGCAGGCTGGTGGTGGTGGTGTAATGGTGTGGGGGGTGTTTTCTTGGCACACTTTAGGCCCCTTAGTGCCAATTGGGCATCGTTTAAATGCCACGGCCTACCTGAGCATTGTTTCTGACCATGTCCATCCCTTTATGGCCACCATGTGCCCATCCTCTGATGGCTACTTCCAGCAGGATAATGCACCATGTCACAAAGCTCCAATCATTTCAGATTGGTTTCTTGAACATGACAATGAGTTCACTGTACTAAAATGGCCCCCACAGTCACCAGATCTCAACCCAATAGAGCATCTTTGGGATGTGGTGGAACGGGAGCTTCGTGCCCTGGATGTGCATCCCACAAATCTCCATCAACTGGAAGATGCTATCCTATCAATATGGGCCAACATTTCTAAAGAATGCTTTCCGCACCTTGTTGAATCAATGCCACGTAGAATTAAGGCAGTTCTGAAGGCGAAAGGGGGTCAAGCACAGTATTAGTGTGGTGTTCCTAATAATCCTTTAATATATATATATGTATATTTAAATGGGATGAAATATATAAAATGTACAGAATATTAGCTTACTACTTGTGCCCAAGTGCTCGATCTATTTAAGTCCACGTGCCATTTTAAGAAGAAACTATGCATCAAACCACAAGAGCTGCAGTTCGAACAACCACTTTAGTTTGTTTCTGGAAACAGCAAATCGTTGAATTATGTTGAGAACGACAGAACTTCGACCATAGTCGGCTAACGATGCTCTCAGGAAACACAACACACCGCTGTATGAATGTATTTCTTCCATTAAACACAAAAGAATAAGTTTTGATAAATTATGAGTTGCATGAACAACATTTATGGTGGTTTAATCCTAGTGTTATTTTAGTATTATTCATATATTTTTATAGTGTTTATTAATATTTAGAATAAGCATTCATTTTTGTATTTTAGTTAGTTTTTTAGTAATTTTGTTACATGCTTTGGTCATTTTTAATTTCAAGTTTTTTTAATTAACCTAGTTATTTTAGTATTATAATTTCGTTTTATTTTAATTCAGTTAGTTGCCAGTCTGTTTATGGTTTCATCTGATAATTATATTTCATTTATTTTCAACTAATTAACAAAAACTAGGCTATTTTTAGTCTTAGTTAAAAATAACACAGGTTTGATTTGAACAATCTTCCACAGAAGAAAGTAAGTCATTTGGGTGAGTAAATGATGACAGAATTATAATTTTAGGGTTGAATTGTTCCATTAAAGATCTGAGTTAAAGAGTTTCAGATTCAAACCGTTATAAATCATCACCATTGTGTCCTGTGAGACTCTTCGGATGAAAGCAGCAACTAAATGAGTCAAGCAGTCATTAGTCCGGCTTCCAGCCGGCGGAGCCTATCATCTATCGACGTTTGTCTGACAGTTATTCTCCTGGAGTTACGTAAAACGCCAGTGCCAGCAGAGATATAAATCAATCTGATATCTGTCTTAATCCGCATCCGATGCGGTAAAGCTGTGATGACAGACGCAGAGAGTCAGGTGCGAGTCGATAAGAGAGAGACGCCGGGGCCCATAATATGAAACCAAGACAAATGAATGTGTCTCTCTCCTCAAGAGCCTTCCTGAGCAGCTCACAAACACTGAAGGAAACAAATGGCCATGACAGAAATATCCAACTGTGTTGAGGTAGATATAGTTCAGGTAAACCCTGCATTGTGAGGACAAAATGTCCCCTCAAAGATGGCAAAATCCTTGTCCTTGTGGGGACATATTTTGGTCCCCATGAGGAAAACATCTTATAAATCATACTAAGTGATGTTTTATTTTTAAACGTAAAATTGCAGATAGTTGTGTGTGATGGGTTTAGGGGTAGAGTTAGTGTAAGGGGCGAGAATATACAGTTTGTACAGTATAAACATCATTATGACTAAGTCCCCATAAAGATAGTGAACCAGACATGAGCGCGCGTGTGTGTGTGTGTGTGTGTGTGTGAGAGAGAGAGAGAGAGAGAGAGAGAGTTTTGATGTGTTAAAAACAAGCTAATGTTTATGTAGTGTTCATGATAGATGATAGTTCATTTGTTCCCACAAGGGATTTCTGCTTTTATTGCTTAGTTTAAAACATGCAATTGGACACTAATTTACTGACACCAATTCAGACACGAATGTACTGTTTTTAGCCTACACTGAGCCAAAAAAAACATTTCATACGTGCCTGTTCTCAACTGAGAAACTGCTTCCTAAAGAGACAAAATAATATCTCTGGTAAATTTTGAGTGTAAAGCTTAAGGTTAATCTGTATATTCATGAAGAACAATAAGTGTGAGCAGCCCTGCATGACAGAGAATATTCTCATTACAAGGATCCATCATTACCATGAAGTCTGTGAGTCCGGGGCCCTTCGCTGTCAGGAGCCCCAGATGTTCCTGGGTTTCGCGTGCTGGTGGGATTTAGATGAGTGCTCTGGGTAAATTGGAGTGTGTGTGGTAGAGAATAATGACTCGGTGTGAAATTGGGTTGGGTTGAGTCAGCACATTTACAATGAAACACGCCGTGACGAATGAGGACAATATCAGACCGATTTCTGCAGAGCTTGAGGAAATATTGTGCATTGCTTAAAAAAAAAAGAGTCTTTCTGCACAGAGCTTTTCCTTTTGTCCCTTAATGGCACACGTGACCTACACGTGACCGTCCCAGGCCTGTTAATTCCACACACCGCTGAATCGTCAACTCTCAGCAACTTCTCTCAGTGTTCCTGAAGCCTGGCATTAAAGTTAATGACACTGGAAAGATGAACAGAGTGAAATGACTCTTAATGTGTCTTAACCAGCATGAGTTCATTACGATCCGTTCTGCTTTCACCTTTTAATGGGACTAATTAATTTCCCCTATTGAATCCACATGAACATGAATGCTCACCTTCTGACCAGAAGGGCGCGCGCTTCACTCAGACATAAAACACGGATTATGAGTTCTCCAATCAACTACAGTTTTACACATTTCAGACTTATTGATTTTAGTTGTATTGATTAGAACACATAATATAAAATGCAAAGTATTTGGTAAACTGCACTAAATCATATGCTGTGAGTAAGAAAATAAAGCGAATAAAATAAATAAATAAATTCGCAACTAACTAAGTAACTAACTAAAATAAATGAAAACATATTTTTGTGGAAACCGTGATACATTTTTGCAGGATTCTTTGATGAATGGGAGGTTCAAAAGAACAGAATTTATTTGAATCTTTTGTAACAATTTAAATGCCTTTACTGTCACTTTTGATTTACTGCATTCACTGTCACTTTTTTCTGTTTAATTTAATCCTAATTTATTACATTCATGCTGAATAAAAGTAGGGTGGGGAAAACAAAATGTATGCAAATAATGTGGAGACTCAATATATATTCTCAATAAACATGACACAATACACTGGACATATACAATAATAGAACAGTGTACACAAACTGACTTCTGCAAAATAACTATTCATATTGATGTTATCAGAATCTTTTTGGGAAGTTTTATCCTTTGAATATTTCATTATTCTAATTTTGTCGTATAATGTGCTATTATTGCTGTCATAAATTACTATTTTGCTATTGTTTAAAACAAGTCCCTCCATTAAATAACCATAACCTTTTATAACATTTATCATTTTTATAAAGAATTTTAATTCATATTTTCATGTTTGTCATGAGTGTAGCTGAGATGTCAGCAGGCGTCAGTGTTTGTCTACCTGTGTGTGTGTGTGATGTGACTCAGGTGTGTGTATGTGTGCGTGATGGCTCCTCCCATCTGACCTGCCCAACACACACAGGAAGAGAGAGAGAGAGAGAGAGAGAGAGGTAGAGAAAGCGGAAAACTTCAGCTGATCTGCTCATGGCTGTTCTTTGAATCTGAAGTCTTTACCATGAAGCACAAGGACTTTATATCGACCGTCGGCGGTATGAATGACAGCTCTATAGATTGACAGCTTAGATTGATAGGTTTAGAGACTTAACGCGTAGTTTGTTTATTCGAGATCGAGACATATTTGCGCCAAAACACGCGTACGGACTCAGAGACCCGCGCGCTTTCACAAGGGCGCGTATTAAGTCTCGGAGGGTCCGAATAAAAGCAGTTATCTGGGGCTCAGGGTTCAGGGTTCAAACTTCCCTCCTTTTCCTTTGTGCCGGAGGACGAGCACAGGCCGGCGCGCGCGACAGCAACAGGCCGCGGGTTAAGAAGCGCTGAGAGGCACACAGAGAGCCTGTGTGTGTGTGAGGATCCGGCGCTGCTCTTTTCGGGAATATAAGCGTTTTTAAAGCACAACAATGGATCCAAACTCAGCATCAGCTGGTGCTCCCAAAAGTGGGAAAGACAAGGATAAGAAAAGCAAGAAGAACTATGAAGATGGAGACGGAAAGAAGAAGTTTGTAAGTGTTTTGTGTTATTGTGTGAGTTTACTGTCAGTACTCAGTGAAGCATCAGGGTGTGTCTGAAAATGCTTGAATCTGGCTGTTTATTAAACTCAGAGGTGTTCAATATTCGTGTTAACCTTGAGGTGATACATGTCGCAAATAAAAACCTCTTAAGTTTGTGAAGTTTTGAGGTGTTGCAGCTCGAGCGCTACTTCTCTTCTGATGAGGAAGTGTTTTGAAGAATCGCTGTTCCCTCTCAGAAATATGGAGTTAGATGAGGGGTCTGTGCCGAGAGCTGTCACTTCTGACAGATATCATTAACAAAAGTATGTTTTTGGACCTGCACAGTGGTAATACCATCAGAAGTAGCCTACCTTAGAGGTCCATGTAATATAAACCATATGTTACTTCCACTTTAGTACCGCGACATGCAGTGCTTTTGCTGCGAAACGAAACGTTGTTTAAGTGAAGTGCTATACTATTGCATTCTGACTGCAACAACGTTCAATTTCGACGTGTAACTTTGTTTCATATCTAAAGTTTTTGTTCAGTGTAACATAACATTTTGGCGCTGCGTGCTGTCACTCGCAGATCTGCTTCGATCACACAACAGATTCAGTAACAGGAATTGTATTGCCTTTGGGTAAATAACACTAGTACCCCACAGCACAGACACTCTTGGAAAGCTGTGGAACTGGAAAAGCGCGAATGAGAGGGAATTCTGTGACGTCATCAAAGAGTTCTGGAGCGGGTTCTGGGAGGGAACTCGAGCGCGCCCCCGCGTGAAGTCTTAAGCCACGCCCACGAGTGTCTCTTTAGCTCGTTTAGAATGGAATGCATGGTCATGATGCACAGTATAAACTGTAAAGTGCATGTACATGTAAATCATAATTATGACATATTAAGTCATCACGAGATTATATTAAATAATGATTTCAAATATGAAATTATGACAAAAAAAATTGACCTTAGTGACCTGGGGCCGGTTGGATAAACTGCTAAGACTGTAGTCTTACAAGTTAGTCATCATCACATTGTTTTTCTATAAGACTGTTCATAACTGCTTTAAGTCCGTTACATAAAAATGGAGATTGGTCTAATTTGTTACTAAAAAGTAAGACTGGTTGCCTGCCCTGCCCTTGACTAACCGCTAGTTGGTCATACTAGTATTTAAGAAACAGTTTTGACATAATGTCTATGTTTATGCAACTGGCACCTGAAAAATTAGTCTTAAAAAAAGTTTTTAACTTTTTATCTAATAATTATTACATAATATATGTCATACTTTTGGCTTTTTATGTGGCGGAAATGGGCTTCAATACATTTATGTATACAAAAAGTACGAATAAGCTAATTTAAATTGTTCCTTGTGGTAATATTGTACTGTTTAATCAACACCTGAATCCTCATGTGTGTACGTCATACATACAGGTCAAAGTACAATACCAATAGGTGGATGCATGTCTTTATATTACACGAAGAAACTAATATTAGTGACTCAGACAGCTTTTATCACACTGAAAATGAAAGGTCAAGTTGAGTGCATTGTATTGTGGGAAGCCGTACCTGAAGCAGTGTTATGGTTGCATTCTGGACATTTAAGTCATATATAGTGGGATATTAATGCAGAATATAGATGGTACCATGCTAATACACACAAGCCCTCGTTCTGAAGGCAATCTGATATTCCATCATCAGACAATGTTTCTTTCAATAGACTTCCAAACACACCTGGTGTGTTATAGTGAAACTAGACACTGATGGGGTGACACCGTAAACCATGTGCTGCTGAAGCAGAACGCTTATTAGCATTTACCATGGTCATGGAAACACTAATTACCACCGCCATAGTTAGTGACCACAGTTAACCATTATACATTAATATGAGTTCTCATTCAGACTGTAAGAAGCTTTTTTTTGCTTATTTTGAGATGACGCTGGTGGCTTTATTTTAATGGTAGCTCTATTATAGACGGGTATTTTGCTGGTTAATGTTTACAAGCATGTGTGTCTGAAGTTGAATTATTCCAGTTTTCTAGTATAGTAATGGACGGCTGTTTTCTTAATCGTTCCCGCATGGCCCGTCTCATTTGCTGTTTTTATTGGCACATCTTTAACATGGGACACATGTGACGTGTCGGATCCACCGAAGCTCCTGCTGTAGAGCTGTCTGGTTTACGCTAGTTTGTAAATGGTTGATTCCTCTCACTGGTACATCAGCCTAAATATCATTATCCTAAGGAAAGTGTTTCTCATCTTCATGCTCATTTCTCTAGCACATTTGGTGCATATGGGAACAGGTCTGGTTATTATAGTCCCAACTTTTATTTTTGATAGATTCAGTAGTAAACATAGTAAACTAGGAGGACGTTTACATTACATTGTTCAAGTGACCATATTCCATTTTTTTTCCTCCCATTTGGCACATATCGGATATACACAAACGTGTAAGCTGGAAAAAAGCACATTGATTCCGATGTTCTCAGATCGGTTTCAGGCTTCATGTGGAAATAAATCTGATATGAATCTGATACGTGCATTTGCATCTGCCATGTAAGCAGACAGATTGTATATTCCCCTGTCAATGCGAGTCTTACGTCATTGGTGGCGAATGATGTCACCAACCGTGATCACATGACTCTTTTCAATGACCAGGCTGCAAAAAGTGCTCTCGTCTTTTTCTCATGTTTTGATGACCTTTAAAGATGGTGCGGAAAGCAAAAGCTTGCATTATCATTCCGTCTGCATCCATTGCAAATCGTGCCGTTTTTACTTCCTTTTCGGCATAAGCTTTTCCTAGTCAGTACGTTCTGGCAAGTGTATAGTGTAAATCAGAGGTGAGACCAAGTCATTGTTTTGCAAGTCACAAGTAAGTCTCGAGTCTTTGCATTCAAGTCCCGAGTCAAGACAGACAAGTCCAAGTCAAGTTGCAAGTCCTCGAGTTTAAGCTTCAAGTCTTAAACAAGTCATTAGTGCTTTTTGCACAAATTACTGTCTCACTGTTAATTACTATAGTAAATGAAATGTATACTAATTTACATCAGAAAGGCTTTTAAAATATGATATAATATAATAATATATAATATTATCAAATTTATTGTGGCAATGCAGATTTAAAAATAAAAAAAATAAAAGTAACTGTTCATTGGGAAAATTAATCGTGATTTGCTACACATTAAGTTAAGTAAAATTAAGTAAAATATTGAGTCCCTGGTTAAATTATTTTGTTAACGCGACAGTAATTGTACTAGAACATTCCTATTTCTATGGTGACGTATCAAGCGCCACGTGACACTTTTTGGGGCTACGTTACGTTACAAAACGTAACGCAAATCCATCCATTTCTCCCGAAAGACATGAAAGTGAGTGGCTGGTGAACAGGGAGAAGACTTTATAGTTACCTATAGGCTCAAATGTGCGTTTGTTGTGGGGGGAAAATAACATGTCTCAAAATTACATTTGAAAGGTTTATTATTTCCGCTTACTTAGATATCAGTGTGTTTTTTTTTTCTCAAATTATAAATGGTTCGCTAGTACTTGTGTATTTAAATGCCTGAAAAAGAAAAAAGAAAACATTATTTGGTTGAAAACTGTCTGAACGTGTGATAATAAATGACAACTGACTCGCGCTGCTGAACACCATCACGCGCTCTCTGGCTCAGTGCCAAACGTGCGAAAACAGCGCTAATCAGCGCTGTGATCATGCGTCAATGATACAGTGCTATACTACAGTCAGTGATTATTACAACTCTGATCTGTGGTTTTAGAAGGTAGGTCAAGTCTTTCCAAGTCACAGGGCTCAAGTCCGAGTCAAGTCGCGAGTCATTGTTGTCAAAGTCTAAGTCGAGTCGCAAGTCATCTTTGAATATGTCAAGTCGAGTCGCAAGTCATCAAATTTGGGACTCGAGTCCAAGTCAAGTCCAAGTCATGCGACTCGAGTCCACAACCCTGGTGTAAATGCAGATATCGGACATGGGTCACTTTTAAAAGATGTAAACGGGTCGTCCAAAAAATCGGATGTAGTCAACAATTCGGAATTGGGCATCAAGACCTGCAGTGTAAATGCAGGCTTACTGTCTTAAAATCTGTGTGGGATCCGTTCATTGTACATGCTTTTTGGTTATTAAAATATAAACGGTTAAAATGGAATCCAGAGAAATAAAAACAAATAATATGGAATTTATGGAATGGGTTAAATTAAATGGAATCTGGGAAAAAATTAAACGCATTTCATAGGGCCGTAAATAAATGTTTTTCTCAAAGCTGAGTTTGTGTTACTGGAGGCCTTGTGTTGTGTCAGGACTTTATGATGTAAAGGTTTGCTCTGTTTGTTCATTTAGCTCTCTTGTGTTTGCTTCTGATCGATTCCAGTCCAGAAAGGTCTTAAAGTCCAGAATTTTCATTTCCATCACAGTGGTGTCACGGTCAGGGAGAGAGCGAGTTCATATGAAAGTGTGCTCAGTTGAGTGGAACAGTTGTGTGATTCTGGTCCAGCGGAGTGTCCTTGTCTCAGATCTGCCCTCTCAATGGTTTCATACTCTCCCTTCAGCGAGGATGTCAAACACACACACACACACACACACACACATCTGCCGCTGGTGTTTTTCCATAATGAGCGTATAAGGTCGTGTTTTTGTACAGAAGTCATCACTGTGAGGGAGTGATGGGATCAGTGGCTGAATGTCCGCCTACATCTGTCCCCCGCTGAGAGACACTGCGTCTCTGTTTGATGATGTCATATCCTCTTCCCCTTGCTTTAACCTGCTTGTTATGCTCACAGATCATATAGAGATCATAAGCAGTCAGTGAGGCGTCTAAAGCGGAGCAGGTATTCACCAAAAGTGCAAATGTAGGCAATGGCTGTGTTTGCTCAACAGGACATGTTTGGTGTTACACTCACTCATCAGATCAGAATACTAAAAATAGCTCAACACCGTCAAAGACGAAGGCACATTCAGCCGATCAAAAGCTTTTTCAAGGGTTTGTGTCGTCTGTACGAATATTTTAAAAAGAAAAAAGAATACTTTTATTCAAGGATGCATTAAATTGGTCGAAAAAGTGACAGACATTTATAATGTGATTCTATTTCACATAAATGCTGTTCTTTTGAACTCATTCATTTCTTGGTTTCCACAAAGATATGAAGCGGCACAACTGTTTTCAACATTCAATCATAAATGTTTCTTGAGCAGCAAGTCATCATATTAGAGTGATTTCTGAAGGATCATGTGACACTGAAGACTGGAGTAATGATGCTGAAAATACAGCTTTGATCAGGGGAATACATGTCAGTTTACAATATATTTACATAGATAAGTTGTTTTAAATTGCAAAAATATTTCACAATATTACTGTTTTTGATGTGTTTTTGCCTTGGTGAGCAGAAGAGACTTCTTAAAAAAAATATTCAAAACAATCCCACATTTGTCAAGTCATCTTCATTTATATAGCGCTTTTAACAATGTAGATTGTTTCAAAGCAGCTGTACAGAGATAAACGTATAATTTACGGTAACAGATTGTTTTGGCTTTATAGCGATTTTTAAGTAATGTTATTTCCAGCTAAAGTTAGTTTTGATTGATTCACTTCCAGCAAAACTATCATTTGTTATCAAATTAGGGGCCACTAAGACGACGGCGTTCTCTCTAAACAGACTTTAAACGCGAACCTGTGACCTGATGGCATTCACATTAAGAATTGATTCTATAGTTATATTCGTTTGAATATATGTGCGCAGGTTTGTAATTTTTCCTACAAACCATGCCTAAACTACTTGTCTTGCCTATACATTAGATAAAGAATTTTGTTTTATTTTATCACTTCGGGTTACGCGAACCGGAGTAATGGCTTGTTGAACAGTGTCATTTACTAGTACCTTGAGTATTGTGGTGATTTCAATGCACTTTTTGTCTGTCAGTCCTAGTGCTGAGTGTAAGACTGAGGTATTTCTGTTATTAAAATCTCAGTTGCAGTGATGTCAATAATGTTAGGAAGGAATTTTTTTGAACTGTCCATTTCAGTGAATCGATTCAGAACACGGACTCAACAATTTACTTGCAGCATCACTCGAAATTGTTCAGGACATTTTTTTAAATGGTTTAAAAAATATATGTAGGTAAATGTTATGTTTTATTATTACACTGATGTATTTAGATGAAGTATGAGTGTGTTCATTTAGTTAGAATTGAACATTCACAACATACAGTGTACAAGAGCTAATACATATAAATAAGCTTATGTGCCGGTAACTATGCATTATTAAGGCTATTTTCTATTCGTTTAGAGTAAGACATTGATACAGGAACTTGTTGTTGTCAAGTACGCTTCATTCAACTGCTGCTGCCTTTGTGGGAGAACATCAGGTTTTTTAACAAACAATTAGAAAATCGTTTTTTTGTGTGATTTTTGTGGAATGTAAGTCTAAAAGTATTGAAATATAAGTTTATGTATTATGCATTTATGCATTTTTTTTGCCAATGTAAAGGATGTAATGCACTAATGCGTCCGGTTTTTCTCTTCTCTGACGAATGTCCCCTGACAGCTGTAATGCTGCTCATCTTGATGGTGATCATGGTTTGTTCTGGAACATTATGGACTGATCAGTGTGTTTGTCTGAAAACACAGATATTAATCTGCATGACAGCATCAGTCTCTGGGGTGGGGTGTGTTTGTGTTCCTCAGGTCAGTGTGTTGGGCAGGTGTCCCTCAGGTCAGTGTGTTGTGTTGTGTTGGGCAGGTGTAGCTGAGTTTGCCCATTCGGGACAGTCCGATGATCAGCACAAAGGTGCTAACGTTGGTGTTTGAGAGCCGTCTCGTGTGCATTTGAAAGGTCAGGTGGAAAACTGCATCACACTCATGCACTGCTACACACTGCTGTCTGACATGACAGGACTCACACCATCAGCTCTCGTGCTTCATTCTGACAAACAAGGCCAGACTTCATATCTACCTATCTGTCTCTGTCTGTCTGTCTTTACATTTATTTACAAATGTATCAAAATACAATAATACACAATATCAATATAACATACTTTTTAGTGTTAATATTAAATCATTAATATTAGTGTATAATAATAATAATTAGTATATAATAATTACTAAAACATAAAAATATAAACTACTGTTCAAAGATTTTTTAAAGAAATTACTACTTTCAGCAAGGATGCATTAAAATAATCATAAGTGACAGTAAAGACAAAGGGTAAAAACAACAAACAAATAAATGCTGTTTTTTTTTAACTTTCTATTCATCAAGTAACAAACTGTATCACTGTTTCCACAATTTGTTTTAAGCAGCACAACTGTTTTCAATATTGATAATAATCATTAATGTTTCTTAAAGGGACAATGTGTAGGAATTTCTCCCATCTAGCGGTGAAAATGTATTTTGCATTCAAACGAATTGTGCTCTCCAGCGCCTCGCTTTTTCAAATGCGCGTTGCATCTACGGTAGCCATTATGTACCAAAAAGCTATGACAGGATGTCTTCTAATAGCACTTCGTCGAGTGTTCCTTCGGCTGAACAGGTTTGTTATTTCAAACAAACAGCAACTTGACACAACTAACAAACGAATGTTACAGTATTAATTTACTGACTGTGAAAAACATGACAGTGAACATGACTGTGAAAAACATGACAAGCGCCTCTCACCGCTCTGCTCCTCTGTTTCTGCTGTGTTCAGTAACGTCACGCTGGCTCTGAACGAAAGCACGTTGTGGAAAGGCGTTGGCCTAGTACTTTTTGTCCCTCTCTTTCTATTATAGTTTTTCAAGATGGCGGAACTACATGGAAGCCTCCGTGGACCTACCCGTCCCATGTATATAAAGATAATAAATTCTTCGTTTACGAGGATAAGTCAAATAATTGGCAGAGGTATTTGTACACCATTGATTTTAAATGCTAAAATACATAAAGTACACATTGTCCCTTTAAGAAGCAAATCATCATACTATTCTGATTTCTGAAGGATCATGTGTCACTGAAGACTGGAGTAATGATGCTGAAAATTCACAGAAATAAATGACATGTTAACAAATATTCTCACAGAAAACAGTTCTTATAAATAGTAATAATATTTAATCAATATTACTGTTTTTACTGTATTTTTGATCGGATAAATGCAGCCTTGGTGAGCAGAAAAGACTTGCAGACCCTAAACTTTAGAAAAGTAGTGTATTTTTACTTCTCAGTCACTTTACTCCCGTTTGGTGTTTGATATGTGCTGATTGTGGACCTTTTTACCTGCATTGAGATGTGCTTTTTAATACGTGAAAGTTGAACTTTGAGTGTTTACTCCTTCCTTTAATGCAGAGTCGCTCTGCCTGATGCTTAAGCCGGATGCACACTGTGTGATTTAGTGTAGTCCTTTACGATTGTATATAGTGTAGTCCTTTACGATTGTATACAGTGTAGTCCTTTACGATTGTATATAGTGTAGTCCTTTACGATTGTATTTAGTGTAGTCCTTTACGATTGTATTTAGTGTAGTCCTTTACGATTGTATTTAGTGTAGTCCTTTACGATTGTATATAGTGTAGTCCTTTACGATTGTATTTAGTGTAGTCCTTCGATTGTATTTAGTGTAGTCCTTCGATTGTATTTAGTGTAGTCCTTTACGATTGTATTTAGTGTAGTCCTTTACGATTGTATTTAGTGTAGTCCTTTACGATTGTATATAGTCTAGTCCTTTACGATTGTATTTAGTGTAGTCCTTCGATTGTATTTAGTGTAGTCCTTCGATTGTATTTAGTGTAGTCCTTCGATTGTATTTAGTGTAGTCCTTTACGATTGTATTTAGTGTAGTCCTTTACGATTGTATTTAGTGTAGTCCTTTACGATTGTATATAGTGTAGTCCTTTACGATTGTATTTAGTGTAGTCCTTCGATTGTATTTAGTGTAGTCCTTCGATTGTATTTAGTGTAGTCCTTTACGATTGTATTTAGTGTAGTCCTTTACGATTGTATTTAGTGTAGTCCTTTACGATTGTATATAGTCTAGTCCTTTACGATTGTATTTAGTGTAGTCCTTCGATTGTATTTAGTGTAGTCCTTCGATTGTATTTAGTGTAGTCCTTCGATTGTATTTAGTGTAGTCCTTTACGATTGTATATAGTGTAGTCCTTTACGATTGTATATAGTGTAGTCCTTTACGATTGTATATAGTGTAGTCCTTTACGCTTGTATTTAGTGTAGTCCTTTACGATTGTATATAGTGTAGTCCTTTACGATTGTATATAGTCTAGTCCTTTACGATTGTATTTAGTGTAGTCCTTTACGATTGTATATAGTGTAGTCCTTTACGATTGTATTTAGTGTAGTCCTTCGATTGTATTTAGTGTAGTCCTTCGATTGTATTTAGTGTAGTCCTTTACGATTGTATATAGTGTAGTCCTTTACGATTGTATTTAGTGTAGTCCTTCGATTGTATTTAGTGTAGTCCTTTACGATTGTATATAGTCTAGTCCTTTACGATTGTATTTAGTGTAGTCCTTTACGATTGTATATAGTGTAGTCCTTTACGATTGTATTTAGTGTAGTCCTTCGATTGTATATAGTCTAGTCCTTTACGATTGTATTTAGTGTAGTCCTTTACGATTGTATATAGTGTAGTCCTTCGATTGTATTTAGTGTAGTCCTTTACGATTGTATTTGGTGTAGTCCTTTACGATTGTATATAGTGTAGTCCTTTACGATTGTATTTAGTGTAGTCCTTCGATTGTATTTAGTGTAGTCCTTTACGATTGTATTTAGTGTAGTCCTTCGATTGTATTTAGTCTAGTCCTTTACGATTGTATTTAGTGTAGTCCTTCGATTGTATTTAGTGTAGTCCTTCGATTGTATTTAGTGTAGTCCTTTACGATTGTATTTAGTGTAGTCCTTCGATTGTATTTAGTGTAGTCCTTTACGATTGTATTTAGTGTAGTCCTTTACGATTGTATTTAGTGTAGTCCTTCGATTGTATTTAGTGTAGTCCTTCGATTGTATTTAGTGTAGTCCTTTACGATTGTATTTAGTGTAGTCCTTTACGATTGTTGCTGGTCAGACTGTACGAACATAAGCCATGTTACACTGTAAGATCACAGTTGTCATAAATGTCAGACTGTACGACAGTCAAGACGAGTTAAAAACGGACGCACGCAAGAGAACTTGTCCGTAGTTTTACATGGTCGATCAATGACCTGTTCGCTGTGTTTACACGCAGGATTGAAACGGCGGCTACAAAGAAATCTCACGTTTGTTTTGGTCATGGCTTGTCTTGAAAAACGAAGAGAATTTGAGTCACACTGCAGGACTGAGAGACAAATCTTCTGACACTGCCAGAATTTCGTAGGAGGTAAAATTTGTTCGCAACAGTCATTAACCTGTTAAGCTTGACCAGAGCGCGGGCGCACTGAAGTGTTTTTTTTTTAAATAGTTCAAAGTTACTATCAGATTTAATGTTATTACCTTGACAAACTATACATCATTAAAAAGATATAAGACTCAAGTTTCAGTATTTGACCACTATTGTATTCTGAGAAACTTATAGTGACAGTTATGTCTTAATTTGTGTCAGGAGTTATGTAATTAAAAAATGAGTCGTTACCTTTAATATGAATTATGAGCGTCAGCCGCTTCCATTCAGAAAAAAACTCCTGTGCGATCGTCATGACAGAGCTTGACAAAACAACGTCCCTCAGGGCTTTTAGCTCAAACATGTGCAGATTTGGAGAAATATTGATATATTCTCATAGGTTTACATCAGATATCTATAGACAGGAATAATATTTATTGAATTTATACCCAAATGCGTCGATGTAATCATGAGCGCTGGATACTCTGATGTACTGTGTTTTCAGTCCATACTGGCAGCCTGAGAGCGCCGGCGCTCTATGCACAGTAATAGTCCATATATGGAACACACGAAGAAGTGGCATAATCATGTGACATTCCAGGAAGTCCCTGACACAAACAAAGCTTCCAGAGATCGCTGTAACATGCAGATAAAGATGTTTTGAAGACAATAAACATGATTGCAATGATATTCGATTTACCTGTGTTCTTCGAGCCATGTCAGGTATTTTCATAATAATAGATTATATTTATAATGTAATGCCAATCGATATAGAGTTTATCATTGCAGAATACTATAAATTAATATATTTTCTGTCTTATTTTTTCATCTGAAGCCAAATCAGATCACAGAAGGTTATTTAAAACACTCGACTTGCGTTATAAAGTAAGTTTGGAGCACAAACATGGTTTTAATCACATAAATTGTCGTGTATTGATGGTGTGCTAAGCTAACATGCTAGCTAACTCTGTGCACCTGCCAGCAGATTAGCTGTTATTTTTATGAATTTTTCTAAATAGGAATGCTTACTGAAATTTTTCTTTTTTCAAAAAGGGCATTTGATACAGTTTCAAATGTGAAGTGAGAACTTTGATAAAAGAAATTAGGGATTAAAACAGCGTGAATAGCCAGTCGTTATTAATTATAATGCAGACAAAAGAAAAGCATATTTAGACCCATAACCAGGCCGGAGAGGTGTGAATGTGTGCAGGGGAGACTGACACTGAATGGGGCTCGTTTGCACCACAAAACAATAGAGAAAATAGTCTAAATAGATGCTAGAAGATGACAATAAACACCAGTTTGCATTTTAGAGTCTAATCAAAATAAATTCATATGACATGATCTTGAAAAACATTTAACTAAATGCAGAGTTTTAAACTTATCTTCTTCAAATTTTAAATATAACATGGTCAGACATGTGGCTTTAGCTGCAGTGCATTTCTAGATTGATACAATGCCAACTTCAATTTTATTTTCATGAAGATGTTTCATAAAATACATTTCTAATAACTTTACAAAACTTTGAAGACATTTTTCATAATTTTTTTTTTCATTATCACTAATTAATTCCACATTTACAATAAACTGCCAGGTGTCAGCTTTCAAATGAGATCTTACTTGTGCTTTTAGTACAAAGGGTTCATGAACTGTATCTGTTTCAGTTTGGGTATGCCATTTCTGGGGATTTTTCAAAAGTGGGGTTGAAGCTTAACAGGTTAATCGGCTGTTGGTGAACATGTCAAACTAACAATCAAAGGCTTCAGATTTGAGCCTAGGATCAGAGGAATCTTTTAGGATTTGCAGAATTTGTCTCAGATGGCCAAAATCGCAGTGTGAACCCGGCTTTAAGAGACGCTCGCACAGTTAACAGGCTTCACTCACTGCCTCCAATTCTGATCACAATCACAAACCAGTTTGATAAACTCGTCCGTCACACTGATTGACAGAAGCTAAATCCTGTCTGTCCCATGACGGAGGAGAGATGTTTTTAAAGCATGTTTTCTTCAGAGATCTGAGAGCGCGTTCTGGTTGGTAATATCCCATTCTCTATCCGACAGACGTCCAGAAGACATGACTGATTCAGAACGCCTCTGTTTATCAGCGTTTAACTCATATGCCAGAGAACAAGGAGAACAATAACACTTATTCTTAGAAGAATAGTAAGCATTTGTAGCTCTTGAAAATCAGATCACATTCTCAGACGCCCCATGATGTAAATCAGATGCTGTCTGGGAAACGCCTCCTCATAAAACAACAGTGTGTTTCACAGAAGCGTGCGCTTTAGGAGCCTCCGCGTTCGGGCCCTTTGGTATGGAAAAGATAAATTTTCTTAGCCATTATTGGTGGCGTTTGCTTAAGACAAGACATTGCTCATATTTAGTTATTTGACAGGAAGTGCCGCTGAGGTGACTCATACGATTCTTCATTATGGGAAACGGAAGGAAAGAAATGAACTGAAAGTAGCAAATGTTAAAGAAAATGTATTAATGGTAGAAATATTGTAATATTTGTGCTGTAATTGAACTCGAGGTCATCAGAGAACAGATATTGTGTTCTAGTTGATTCTCTAATGATGATCTTTCAGTGTTATGCAGCTGTATTTCCCTTCTGAAGATTTACCTCTTATATAGGTGTGTTTATGAAATATCTTCTGCTCTTCATTTATTTGATCAAAAATACAGTAAAAACAGTAATATTGTGAAATATGTTAGTGTCACGTGATCCTTTCAAAATATTTCTGATCATTACCAATGTTGAAAACCATTGTGCTGCTGAATTTTGATGGAAAATGTGATAATTTTTTTTTTTTTTCAGGATTCTTTGATGAATTGAAAGGTCAAAAGAACAGCATTTATTTGTAATTGAAATCTTTTGTAACATTATAAATATCTTTCCTATTAGTTTTGATCAATTGAATGCATCTCTGTTGTTCGAGGGAAATGTTTGTTAGTTGATTGTTCAACATAAAGTTCAGCTTTATGCCAGTCCGAGCGCCCGCTGACTCAGTCGCGTGTATATGATGCTGTTTGTTCGTGTGTTTTCTTAGAAATGCGCTCTTCGTGTTGTTTCAGGAAGTAACGGTTGTAACGGCAGGAAGTCAGTTTACACTCTTGTTCTTACTCTGTTTTACTGTCACGTTATGGCATAAATGAGATCAGGATTTGTAGATTTAAACAAATCTAGATCTATAAAACCCTGCGTTCATTCAGTTTCAGACGTCGTGATTGGATAATGAAAAACCAGCACAAACTGCTTCAGCCAATCACAGGCTGTTCTACCCCACTGACAGATGTTTTGCATATAAACTGAAATGATGTAATGCACTATGGTGTGGTTATGATGACCATCTGTGCACATGAATCATAAACGGGCCTGAATTTCGCTTTGGAAAATGGGGGAAATTCCCACTTAGGGGACTTTTAGGGGGGATTTTTAATTTGTGGGGGCTTTATCCGTTTTTACTTGGGATTATGCAGTGTGAAATGATGAGCAATACACGCAACCCTGCACTGAAATTCAGGCCATGTTAAAGGCAAATATTTTGACTGTCTAACAGGGATCTGAAAGGCGAGTCGAACTCCGGCTCATTGTGTATTTTAACTCCACGTGACTGTTAAAGTTTGTCAGTGTTTAAGATTGTTACTGCAGATATGAGTCAAATGTCTGTGTAAGGAGTGTAATGATGGTCAGTTATGCGTGACCAGTGTCTCTGACGTTGCATATTTAATACGCACATTTCTAAGGCCTCTATATTATCAGCGTGATCAAAGCTTTTGCTGAAAAACCCATTAAACAATCTACCAGGGGTATTCAATTAGAGTTCAAAGAGCTCCGGTCGCTCTTCCCAGCGGAGGCCCGGACAATACTTTCCTGGAACAGTTAAACATTTCCATCGGGGCAGCCGTAGGACTTTATAAAAGAACAAATCCTGAACACTTAAAATAGTCATTAAAGACGAGAATCTTGGGCCCACAGAGCCAAACGATTTTTTTTTTATAATTTGTCCAAACTGGATATAAGAAAGTTAGAGTAGGTGTTTTATCAGGCTATTTTTATTTTTTTATTTTTTCCATTTCGACACCTATGTGTACAGCACAGAAGCCTTGGGACTGAGGAAACACTGGGGGTGCAGGGTTTATTTTTATATTCTGCTCAAAGTAACAAACTACTAATAATCAAAACTCTCATCATGAGCACAAAACATTTTTTGTCTTGCCTTGCCATCTCTAAATCATTTTCCCAATTATGAAATGCTCTTAATATGCTGATTAATAAATCTAAATGTATTTAAAAAAATGTCTAAAGGCGCCACATGTTAACTTGGTAATTGGTAACCTGGTTTAGTTAAATGGTCAGTCATATATGTATGACAAATAATGTTCTTCATGTGGGGCTTTACGTGTTCAGCGGGAGACAGAAGCAACACACGGAGCTGAAAGGGTTTGAATGAAGCGTGTTTGGCTCTAGATAATAATATTAGAGGATGTAGCATCTAAAGATATTTTAGAAATCGTGTTAAAATGTGAGTATCAAATATGATCATCATCAGGCTTTTGAGGAAGGTTTATTTGTTCATCTCTCAATCATCATTGCATTGCATTATGTGTTTTAAAACTACAGAGCTTTGATCATAAAAGTAAAACTAAGTATTTAAATATCTTACTAAGACATTATTGAGAGATATATAGAGTAACAGCTGTTATTTATATGCATTTTATGCATCTAGTCTTCTATACTATTATAAAGATCTCATTGATTTAGATTACAAGCATCAGCATTTCTCTTACTACGTTTTGTCTATATAAATATTAGCAACTGCACTAAATTGAATATTTTTTCTCTGTTTGGGCCTTTGAATAAAATTGAGCTTTTCCTTTAGCTCCATATTCTCACTACATCATACTATTACAGCCATAATTGCCTGATGTATCAAATATGATATTTAACAAAGAACAGGCATGCAAACCTTTTGTCTAAAGGTAAAAAAATAAAATAAAAATATTATTTCATTGGTCAGGGTTTACAGGGTTAATGTCCTCACTATAGTAAAATATCATGACAACCTAAAGTTCAAAAGGCTCATAAATGCTCCCGGTCAGTAGTTCTTTAGCTTTCCAGGTCCAGAAATCACGTTTGAATCCCTGCTTGTGGGATCAAGATCATTTTTTTGTTGTTTTGTCTTATTTTCATATATTTATTGTTGATTTGGAGTCGTCTGTGAGGTTTGCTGAGGCCTCTAGTGTTCACTGGACCCCTGTGGAGAATCAGTCCAGATGATGTTTGTCTGAATCTAGTGATGTGCAGAGGTTTCTGTGAGGCTGGATTAGGAGATTAAAAAATATTAACCTGAGAGAAAAAACAATGGAAGTCTATGAGACGAGCTCACTATAGTGTGTGTGTGTGTGTGTGTGTGGTCAGGGGAATGTGCTTTGGTCAAGCTGAACGGATTAAGTCAGACAGCCAGAGTTGTGTGTGTGAGAGAGGACTGAGATAGTTTTTAAATAGGTTGTGAGTCACTGGATTAGATTCTGAGGTGCAGACGCAGGTGCACAGATACGTGTGTGTACAGTGTGTGTGTGTGTGTGTGTGAGTGGATTGTGGTTAATTAGTCAGTCACGCAGTTTAACAATGAAATGACTCCTGTTCATAATGTCACACGTGAAGTACCGTCAAACCACAGTGAAGTGGCATGCTGTCGTATGGTTTCCTTTTTGTTTGTTTTATTGTTTATCTCTTTTGACAACAGTCTTTAATGAGGGTTTACTTGCCCACAAAATTGGCCCCATAATTATCGAATTATGAAACGCCCTCCTTTTAAATAAAGTAAAAAAAATTATCATATGTGACCCTGGATCACAAAACCAGTCACAAGTCGCACGGGTACATTTGTGGCAATAGCCAACAATACATTGTATGGGTCAAAATATCCTAATGATTTTTGGCATAAAAGAAAAATCGATAATTAAGTGAAGATATTTAGTAAATTTCCTACCGTAAATATATAAAACAACAACTTTAAATTTCTCAATGTTTCGATTTTTTTGCACCCTCATATTCCAGATGTTCATATAGTTGTATCTCGGCCACATATTGTCCTATCCTAACAAACCACACATCAATGGAAAGCTTATTTAATCAGCTTTAATGTGATGTTTAAATCTCATTGACCCCGTGTGGCTGGTTTTGTGTTCCAGGGTCACATATATAAATATTTATGCATAGCTATAATATTTCAAACATTTACACATCTCAGTGTTTGTTACAGCAGTGAAATTCCCTTTGACCTGCAGTCTCTCATTAACAGACAGATTAATCTGTCTAATCTCTCTCTCTCTCTCTCTCTCTCTCTCTCTCTCTCTCTCTCTCTCTCTCTCTCTCTCTCTCTCTCTCTCTCTCTCTCTCTCTGTCTCTCTCTCTCTCTCTCTCTCTCCCCCTCCCTCTCTCTCTCTCTCTCTCTCTCAATCTCTCTCTCAATCTCTCTCTCTCACACGCACACACACAGGTGTATTAGGTGGAGTGTGTGAACGTTTGTGATTCAATCCCAAAACTTGTTCTGATGTTTGGTGTGTCTGAGAAGTTTAATTTGTGCTTGACTCACTGAATGTTAATCAAACTCTCATTAATGGAGTTGAGTGTGACCTTTGTGCCACACACACACACACGGACACGCACACACACGCACACAGACTGTTTGAATGCCTTTCTTTGTGAGTTTTAACCCAGTAGATTCTCTGTCTGGATGGATGTCAGATGCACACAGGCTTGCAAACACAGGCGGAATATTAAGTGTGTGTGTGTGTTGTCTGTGTCAGTGCTGGTAAAACTAGTTGGAATCTGCAGTTTAACAAGCTACAAGTAACGGCAGGATGGTGAAGACAAATGGTTACACTTGTAAACAGGCTGCGCAACTTTCAGTTTCTTCTGTTGTTATATGAAAAAAGTTATTAAACTTGTTATTAAGAGGACGACACATGTCATTTAATTCAGTAACCGTAATAATACTGTATACCATGATAAAAGCTTCGACAATTATCGTGATATGAAAATTTGATGACAATTTTTATTTTTGGGTGAACCATCCTTTAACAAAGTGATGCGTTTTAGTAAATTTAGTTAAACAAAATATTTCTCTGCAAAAATGAACAAAATGACTTTTGTGACTGTTAATGACTGATGGAAATGATTCAGACTTTTAAATTGGATGCTGCTTGAGAGTGTTTTATTTTTGCCTCAGATCATTTATATGCTCTCCTTTTTCACATAAAAGCATTGTATTTGTTTTTTTGTCATGTCACACGTGAGTTTTTACTGGAAAAATATATTATTTCATAAACTAGCTGAGATACTGTCATGCTAATTGATATAGTCAATTTAATAGTACTGGCACTGCTCAAGTCTGGTGTGAGCAACAACACCTCTCAGTGTGAGTGTGAACAAACACAGTGTGTGTGTGTGTTTCTGTGACATTGTGATGTACTGAAAGTATAATATTTCTGCCCCAAACTGTCAAATAAGCACAAGCACACACACACACACACACACACACACACACACACACACATCATGTGTCTGTTTGCTTTTGCAGAAGCTCAGAGAACACCCAGAGTCAATATTGTGAGAAACGTTTAGACTTTTGCATTTTCTGCAGAAAATGTGAATGCTGATTTATCGTGAAAGCCCCTTTGTTTTCATGACGTGAGCTCTTTCTCTCCCTGTTGCATAATGGTTGGTCATTATGTGGTTGTTATTGAATTATTCGCCTCTGACATCACTTCCTTTTTCAGTCACTGTCAGCGGAGGGAATTTTCTCTCAATTTATCCTCATCAATTCAACACGATGTTACTCCCTCTAATAATGTTCATGATCCCTTTGAACTATGGTTATTATACTTAACTATGACTAAATTTAAAACCATAAAACAGTTGGTTACTTTAAATAAACGTTAAATGAAATAAATGTTAAAAAACTTGTTTTATTTCAGCTAGTTCAACTAGTTTAACTTAATGTTTTAAAATAACTAAAACTGAAATAAAATGAATAAACTATAGATCAATTAAAAATGACAAAAACACAAAACCTTACAACTGGTTCTCCAAAAAAAAAAATAAAAAAAAAATATATATACTCATATATATATATATATATACTCACACACACACATTAGGGGTTTCATGATTTATCGATATTGATAAATTAGTGATATTAAAAAAAAAAAAATATTATCATGTTATTTGGGGTGTCGCAATGCACCGGTATTGGCGATAATCATGATATTTTTAAAAAATCAACAGTACACATATGAGGCATAAATAATCCAATGAATAGGGCGATGTGATAGTTTAGCGCTCCATAATGCTCATGTGTAATTTGTTTCATTCATACTCATAGCCAGAGGGCGCCCTTGCACTGAAAGTCCACAAGCGAGACTCACAGGAGTAATAAAACTTATGACGTTCCAGGAAATGGACGAAGGCATCATATCGCTTCAGCCGAATAACATCAAACACTCTAGATATATAAAGACGGTGCACTCATATTACTATGAATGGGAAAAAATTCAATGCGCAATATGGCGGAATTAGTCCCGCCTTCTAAATAAAAGAGCCAATCGCATCGCACGCTTATGTGCACGTGCATTGGTGGCTCCAGCCTGAAAAATGCTGTTTTTTTGTCATGATTTGAGCGTCTCAACTTTGAGACAGTTGTGAGACTTTAAAATTTATTCGTAAGCTTGGTGAACAGCTTTTGGAGGATTTGATGTTTCCCAAAAGATGGCCGCCGAATGAAATGACTCCCCTTAAAGGGACTTTGATAACATGCAGATAGAGACTGATTTTTAACTGATTAAAACGTGTTTATTGAAGAGGATAAACGGAGGATATGGTTTATCTGTGTTCTTCTAGCCATCTCGGGTATTTTCATAAGGATAATGTATGTTTTTAATGCAATGCTAATCGACATGGCATTGGTTACAGTATAGAATACTATAAAACAATATTATTTCTGTCTCATTCTGTGGTACGAAGCCACATCAGTTCACAGAAGGAAGTTATTTCAAACACTCGACTGAATTTGACTAAAAACCGTTAGCATTTTAGCCTTTTAACTTTGAATAAAAACTGTTAGCATTTTAGCCTTAGCGATGGTTTATTGTTGTATCCACAGCGTCTGTTGTCCTGGTAACCTCGTTAACCGCCTCCTAAACAGGGTTGCTGGGTATTGTGGTGTTGAGAGGAAGTGTTTGTTTAGTTGTGGAGAATCTGTTTGTGTTATTGTCTGAATGAAAGGTCTTCAGTGAGGTCCTGTCATCAGAAGCTACTCTGCGAGGGTCAGTCCATTGTCTGTGTGTGTGTAACAGGAGCTTATTCATGCGTGTAACTGTTCCTCTGCGTCCAGCCAAGCGTTATCACTGACAGCATGTTACCGCGCTCGGAGGAAGCAGGCGAGTTTAGCTTAAAGGACTTCCTGTTGACATGTAGTCTCACACACACACACTGTTAATGTACTGTACAGTTATTCTGAATGTGTCTGTCAGAAAAGCAAGTCTTGTTCTTTTCTTTAGTGTTTGTTTCTCCTCAGCGTTCTCTTCATTTTATTTGATAAAGTCAGTTTGCTGTATGATGGAGAACCGTAAGGGGGGATTTTACTTGTCAAGGTCATTTAATACACACAAAAAGGAAGAAATCATATTTTGCATTAAGAAAATTAAACCCCGTTTTTAATGATCATTTAAGAGTTTCTCATCTTCTTTTTTGTTGTTGCTTTGTGACAATTTTCTTGTCTCATCTTCCTTAAACTCATTATTTTAATGTAAAAAAAGATATATTATTTTACTTTAAAGTTATATTTTGGTAGTATTTGTTGTACTGCCTTTAAAGTATTGGCAGAAAAATAAAATAAAGTTTAACATGACCGTTTGGGAAGAAAAAAAAAGTTACTTTTATTTTATTTTTCAATGACGCATTAAATTGGAGGGATGATGCTGAAAATTCAGCTTTGATCAAAGGAATAAATTACGTGTTAACATATAGTCACATAGAAAACAGTTTTTAACTGTAATAATATTTCAGTGTATATTACTGTGTTTGTGACATTCACCGTTTTAATATTATGATGTTATACACATGAACACATTAAACTGTAAACCTATTAAATGATATTATCCTGCCTTTTTGTTCTTTATATAGACTAAAACACTGCTCTGCTAATGTGTGTGTGTGTGTGTGTGTGTGTGTGCTCCTTAAGCAACTTTTGCATGCGTGTCTTTCTTTGTGACACTTCCTGTGAGCACTATGTGCAGGAAGTGGCTTGTCACATTTTTAACGGGCGTGACTGGTGTGGCCCAGATGATGACATCATTTCAACACACACACACACACACACACGCGCACGCACACTGCCCAAGCTTCAGTTGGCAAACCGAAATGGACATTTGTCTCCATGGAAACCAAGCAGACAGAAATGACCATACACACACACATGAAAGAATGCAGAATACTTCATATCAGGTTATCTATTTTTAGAAGGAAATGAGAAATGCAGAACCTGTGATCTCCATGTGTGTGTTTGGGTTTCTCTTTAACATCAATCTGATCTGACAAAAAAAAAAGACAAAAACACAATTTAAAGGTACAATATGTAAGAATTTTGAATCAGAATATCCACAAAACACTCAAACAGTGTTATATATTTATTTCAATTGTGTACTTTCATTATCCTAAATGTTTCCAAGAATTGGAGCCGTCCCTGTTCACTTGTCGCCTGTCAATCACGTTAGATCCGCGCTATCGCTGGTTTCCGCTTGCACTGCGATAGTAACCATGGCGACAGACGCGGACAACAGTGTAACGGCTAGCAACACGCTCGCGCTGTTGTTGTTTCGTTCAAACATTATGGATCATGGCAAGCAGACTTTGGGACAAAAGGAGAACTAAAACGAGGATCAATATCAGCGTGACGTTGTCGAGATGCCGAGAGCTAGCGTCCGCGACTAACTTCGACTCGACACAGACACCGCTCTTGCATGAGCTTTAGTAGACACGTGAGCAAATGAACATAAAACTAATCAATGTTATATAGCTCAACATGATGAAATGTTAGAATATGATCAGTATGTTATTCTAATGTTGATCTAGCTTACTGCTAGTCTCATACAGCCAACAAACTAACACATAGAATAACATTATAACTTTCAACTTTAGTGTGATAGTGTAATGTTAGACCAAGTGAAACAGCGCTGCGTTACCTCACAAGTTTCATTCGTCTAATAAACAGACCTGTGTGAGTAGTAATTCAGCACTTCGGGTAGTTCGATCCTCATTCCTTTATATCCGCGGGACTCGCGTGTGACGCTGATATCCGTCTCTCATTAGCAATCGCAATTATACCACAGTCATGTTAAAACAGCAATGTATTCACTCATCCATAAACATCATTAGATCCATCAGCATGACAGCAAGTCCCATAATTCCGCTTATTCACTGCGTCATCAATCTACGCCTTTGTTATTGTAAGAGGTTAGCGACCCCTAGTGGCGAAAACAATTACATATTGTAGCTTTAACTAAAATGAAAAATGTAAAATTTACATTTTT
>CM060604.1:3659793-3699793 GCA_030578255.1 Tiaroga cobitis
GATATGAATCTGAATGAGGAGAAGCAGCAGCCGCTGAGACAAAAGGATATCATCATCAAGAGAGAGATGGTGTCTCAGTATCTGCACACCTCCACTGCTGTAAGAACACACACACACACACACTTTTTTTTAGCGGTCGTGAAGTAATTACTTATTCAAAACAAGCACCTACTAGAGAGTATGTGATTTCTGACGCAGCCTCTGTGAATCAATCAGTGTGTCTGAGGTGATGAACATGATCAGGTGCTCTTCCTGTGGCGGTTTGATGCTCTTCCTGACACACACACACACACACACACACACACACACACACACACACAGAGGATGTGGTTCAGGCTTCTCTACAGATGTCAGAGAGGACACTGCTACTGTTCATCTGGATCATAATCTGCTTTATACATGTCATTTCATTCTACTGCCACGGGACTAGTTTCAGATTTTTCAATTTTGACCCAGTCAGACCAATACAGATGAAATAATATAAAACATATATTATCTGATCTGTTAACTTATTAAATATTAAAATGTATTATTCTAAATATATATATATAAATAGCATTGTATAAGTACAAAAATTCCAGTATTCGGTACCAATATCATAGCAAATGCTTTTGGAAGTATTTTACTACCATATATTTAACTTTTTGAAAATAAATATATTAATTAAATGAGTTTATTATTTTTGATGATAATAATTATGAGTAAATATAAACATTTTCAAGGCGACATGCTGCTTAAATTTATGAAGTAAACATTGTTTATAAAAAGTGAAAATTAGTATTAAAATTAAGAACAAAGAAACGCATACACAACACATAGAACAAGTGTCAGGTCTATCAGTTTGCATTTATACTCTAAGACAGATTTACCTTATACTCTTAATACACATCTATTTTGACATAAAGAATCAGATTGTTTTGTCTCGTCCGTTTCAATGATTATATCAATCATCGCAGTTTTGGATTCAATCGGGCAAAAGATTTCCATTTCAAATACGTGTTATTCTTAAACTTTCTATTCATCAAAGAGTCCTGAAAAAAAAAAGCATCACAGTTTCCATAAAAAAATATGAAGCTGCAATACTGTTTTCAGCATTGATCATAATAATCAGAGTATGATACTGGAGTAATGATGCTGAAAATGCAGCTTTGATCACGGGAGGTCGTGGCCTAATAATTAGAGAGTCAGACTGGCAACCCGAATGTTGCAGGTTCGATTCTCAGGGATAGTTCACCAACAAATAAAAAAAAATCCTTCATTTACTCAACCTCGAGCTGTTCCAAACCTGTATGAATTTCTTTCTTCTGCTGAACACAAAATTTGAAAACAGTATTAAAAAAACAAACAAACAAATTCTTAGTCTTATTAGTGCAAACAACCATAAACAAAGTACTCTCTCACGATAAGGGGCCTGTTCACACAGAACGTGTTTTTGCTTTGTAAAACGCAAGACGCTGGCAGTGGAATGGGGAAAAAACACAAGGTCTCGAGACGCGTTTTTTTTAAAAGTTGAACTGATTTTAACTTGAGCTGCATTTTTAGAATCGTGTGTCATGCGCAAGACGCGAGCGCAGCGTTATACACATCCGTCTAGCGCGCTTACATAGAAATACAATGGAAAAGTAGTGCATTAGAATGGAAAAGCGTGTTCTGTGTGAACCGCCGCTAAGACATTTATCAGACGCTCTGCTGCGCAACAAATCCTCCATCATTATAAAAACAGCAAGACGACAGTGGAGGCGGTGCCGCGGTGTACACCGTAATGTGAATGTGTTGGGGTGCTAATTTCACCCTCACGCTCTGTCATGGCGATATCGCGAGAGCTTTTCACTCGATGAGAAATCTCGTCACATTTTAGTCTCGCAAGATATTAATAGGCAAATTAGGCTGCTGTCACTTTAAGACCGATTGCACGGATCCATTATTTTCGTGAGTTATCTTTCTCAACTGATTACGTTCGCTTAAGACATGCATTACTGTGTTTACTTGCAAATACACGGTCACTTTGACACATAGCTATGTGCAGCGGTGTAGCCACCATTTCAAAAGTGAGGAGGACAGAATGTCAAGCGTAATACCAGTTTTTCTTCTTCAGACTTTTGTTGAGGTTTTTGCTTAATCAGCTTAATATGCTATTTATATTTAAAGCAATAAAACAGAAAGAAAGTTGTCCAGTTCTTTATATTGCACATGCAGGGTTTTTCCTGGCTTAAAATGAGGCGGAGGTGGCAAAATCGTGATCATGTATTTTAATAAGCTAATAAAATGTGTGTTTTTCGTAGACCATCATATAGTCTGCTGTGGCACAGTATTTTTGTAGGTGGATCTCGGGACCTCTAGTGGGGTCCGGGGGGCATGCCCCCCCCCCCCCCCCCATCCCGTGAGAAAATTGTGTACATTTTAAAGATAAATTCATTAATCTGGTGCACTTTGAGTCCATCGAATCCACTGTTGAAAATAAATAATCCAACTGCCCAAACATATGATATTCTCTGATTTAGATATCTGATCATCGCATTACAATTATTCAAATTATCAGTGTTAAGCATGCTAATATGGTTAAATATCACACTGAAGCTGATTTAAAAATAACATTTACTTAAAATTAAAGTTCTTTTTTTGGCCAAATTACATTTTCTTACTAGCCTAAACAAAGTCTGTCTTACTAAACTAAAACTTTCCAATTGAAAACCTTCAAACTTCAAGCGTTTAAAACTACTTCAAACTTTCTAGTTAGGCTTTTTCAAGAGAACTTAAAGTTTGTCTACAAACTTTTTAATCTAATTGTAAAGTGTTACCAAATTATGATAAACATCATGTACACGTTACACCGCTGCCTGATTCAAGCAGATCGTGGCTGTTAATGCATGAAAATACAAATTCAGCATTAACATTTAGCATGTGTATTCTAATGTGAAGGGCTTTGATAACATATCTGTGAAAATAAAATGCATTAAGAGTAAAATAGATTGAAAATATTGCATGTTTGTTCGGGTAGTGAATTTACAACAAAACCTGTTAATTATTCAACAAGAGAAATAGGCGGAGTTATTCATCTTTGTGCAACACAATTCGGATACTACATGACAACTTACTTGCAGTGCTTGACTTTTTCGTAAAAAAAGGAGTGAAGAGTTTTTTGCCATTTTGAACTCAATGAAACTGATGGATTCGGCGCGGGTGTGTGCATGGGCGTGTCGTAGGCTAATGCGCGAGTGACTGATTACCATGGAAACGTGAAAGTCACCGATGTAGATAGACTAGATATCCTTGACTTTTTGGATTTTAAATCTCGATGTAGGGTATACACACCCGCGAAAACCTCAGCTTGTCGTAGAGACACTTGCCCTATTAAAAAGAACGGGGGACGAATTTACATTGTATAAAAAGTGGGGGAGACACGTCCCCCCCGTCCCCCGCGTAATCTACGCCTATGGCTATGTGTATTTAAACGTTCAAGCCCAATTAGGTGGCAAAAAACACTTTTTTTTATTTGTTCCGTTCTTACGCGCTTTATTAATGTGCGCGCGTCTCTCAGCACTGGGAAACAGTCTCTCAAACAGCACATGCATATTCTGAAATGATTGTCTTTCACTGCTAATTGAGCTTCAATGGTTTAAAATCACTTGTTTTTAAACAGCAGTGCTTAAAACTGCATGCAAATGATGAGCTTTCGTGACCGCGCAGCACAGCAATGTCACATGAGCGTAACCGCGATAGAGGCGATAGTCCGAAATCTCTACCGGTTAATCGTGTCTACCGGTATATCTACACAATATTATCTTTTGTGTTCAGCAGAAGAAAGAAAGTAGGTGTGATATTTTACATGTGATGTATTGACTGGTTGAGGTATGTCGTTATTTTTATCCGTTACTGGAATCTGTATGTAAAGCACTTTGGTTCAACCTGGGTTGTGTTTTAATAGTGCTGTATAAATAAAACAAACAGAAACAGACAAACAGAAACTCATACAGGTTTGGAACAAGTTGAGGGTGAGTAAATGATGACAGAATTTTCATTTTTGGGTGAACTGTCCCTTTAAGAGAAAATACTGACAACAAAAAGTTTCGCTAATGCAGACCATGTAAAGCTTTAACGTGCAACATGAGGCTTTAGACCGTCATTACGGGTGTGTGACATCAGCACTGCTGTAAACTCATTCTACGCTGCATGTGTGTGTTTTAGGGCAGGAGCCAGAAGGAGAGCTCGAAGTCGGCACTGATGTACATCCAGGAACTGAAGACCGATCTGAGAGACGCACAGTTACTGGGCTGCCTGGAGTCACTGCGGGTGTCATTAAACAACAACCCCGTCAGGTACACACACACACACACACACACTCACTCACTCACTTACAGTGAGCCGTTTCTATGTGCCTGATTTCAGCTGACCGCTGTGTGTGTTTTATTTCTTAGTTGGGTCCAGACGTTTGGAGCCGAGGGTTTGGCTTTGCTTCTGGCGTTCCTCAAGAAACTTCAAGAAGAGAGAGATGAACCCTTGTATGACATAAACACACGTGCAAAATGTTAATTTTCAAGATGTATGCTATATAAGAGTGACTGAGGGAAGGTTTTGACTACTGAGTATTTCATTCACTATTATAGCTGCTGTAATGTTGCTTAAAGTAGTTTGATTATTTTGCTTTTAAAACAAATATCAAACAAACATTCTAGAAGAAAAATGTGAAAACTATATTTAAATAATAACAATTCCTGATAAAGGTCTCGTGACCGCAACATTGCATTAAAATAAGCTTTGCACGCTATAGCATTGTGCAGGATTCATCTGTTTTTGTTTGATTATTTACTTCTATTTATTCTTTTGCACCTGCTTATAGGATTTAAGGAGTTGCAATTAGCATTTTTTTTATAGTTAGTTGAATAATTAAGAAATACGGTACCATATGCCATTGTAAAAGTAGTCACGACTAAAGAGTTTTGATAAACACCTGATATTTTTGTTTTAAGGTATCTTAGCTGGAATGCTGTATTGACCAATTCGCATCCAGGATCAGAATTATTCATAATAAATGCAAATGATTTCAAAATAAACCTGTGTTTCGCAGAAATGCTGGGATTGGTGTTAAATGTCAACATGAGATCATTCGATGTCTCAAAGCGTTCATGAACAACAAGGTGAGAGCAGATCTGAGCTGGTATTGAACACACATGTGAAAACTGTTATTAATGTCTCTCTCTCTCTCTCTGTCTCTCTCTCTCAGCACGGTCTTAAAGCCATGCTGACGTCACCAGAGGGAATCCCTCTCCTCGTGCGATCCATCAATCCCAAAGTCCCGCACATGATGGTCGATGTTGTGAGAATTCTGTCTGCCATCTGTATCCTGGAGCATCCGGCAAACAGGTGAGTGTGTGAAGCTGTGTTGAGGTGGTCTTTCACCAGATAGTATTTTTATATCCACACAAGCTCATCATGTACATTTTTACCTGGTGCCAAATAGATGCCCAATAACAGAAGTCATGTTCACCTGAGGAGGTTACCATAGCAATAGTCCTTTTGTATAACTATGGGATGAAACACAGACAAAAACATTATTACTGTCACTACTTATCACTTGATTATAAATGATAGATTATAGTATTAGAAAACATATATGTACTAGTGCTGTAAAATCGATTATATATCAGTGTACACACACACACACACATACATGTCTACATACACACACATATATACATGTATACATACACACACATATATACATGTATACATACACACACATATATACATACTTTTATGTTAGATGCGATTAATCAATTTGACGGCACTAATATTTACACAAACATTTTAAAAATAACTTATTTAGTATTTATATTTTTTTATATTTTGAAGTAAATTTATTGGTATATTTTGTGCTTGTATTTTAATTTATTTAAAGTTTTAGTCATTTTTATTAGTTTTTCAATTCTTTCTTTATTAGTCTATATAGTTTTTATTAAGTTTTAGTTTATGTCTTAAAGTGAGCCAAGTATACATTAGTTAGTCATTATAAATGAACGTGAAATGATCATTCTGACTATGAACAACCTTAAATGAGAATTTGATGAGATGGACGGTTTTAAGATGCACCTCAAACGATCCACTGAAAAGGACTTAAACAAGTGTGAGATGATGTGTTGTGTGTGTGTTTCAGTCACGAGCGTGTTCTGGAGTGTATCACTGAACATGCTGAAGAGCAGGAGATCGAGAGGTTCCAGCCGCTGCTGTCCGGCATGCAGAAGAACTCCATCACTCTCAAGGTCAAACACAAGCTGCTGACACACGGGTTCAAGTCAGTTCCCCTCACCTGCCCTAGTGATGTCGAATGAAACACGTGTGTATGTGTGTGTGTGTGTGTGTGCAGGCCGGCTGTATGCAGCTGATCAACGCTCTCATCAGTCGCGTGGAGGAACTGGACTTCAGGATCCATCTGAGATCAGAGCTCATGAGACTGGGACTCAAAGACATGCTGAAGGTCCGAACACACACACACAGGGTTTCAGTGTCACACCAGAGAAACACAGCAAAGCAAAAACACAACACTATACCTTTAGTTCAAATAACGGTTCAATGGGATTCTATATAAAACTCTTCTTGACTCAATGTTAAATAAGCCTTTATGCCAAAAAAAGGTTCTACAGAAGGAGAAAGGTCTTAAATGATTGCATAATACTTTAGTTTAATGGGTAATTTCTGTTTAATTCATAAGATTTTATAAAAAAAAAGAATGGAACCCCTAAAAGGTTCTATATATATGAAGCACCTAACAGAATTCTTGAAGGTTCCATATAGAACCTTTTCTTCGAAGAGTGTACTTTACTTAAAAAGTTCCATATTAATGTCAATATTATTTTTCAAATGTATTTTATAATAACATAATGTTTCTGGTATCTTGTGACAACATGTACAGCCATAATCACACCAAAACAAAAGAAAGAAGGAAAGAGGGCAATAAAAATAAACAGATAGATAGATAGATAGATAGATAGATAGATAGATAGATAGATAGATAGATAGATAGATAGATAGATGGATATAATAGTCAGTGGGCTTCAAAAAAATTCATCAGTATCTTAAGAAAACATCATAAATATTATTTTTTTCAGAATGAATCAGATTTGACAACATGTTTTGATTGTCTCTTGTCTCTTCTGTACATGTGCGATGAAGCGTAACGTGCATTTTGTCACTTGTTTGTTACTGGGAATGTCACACACCATTCAAAATTTCACTTAAATTCTCCGTCTGTGTGTGTAGGAAGTGAGGTCGATAGAGAACGAGGAGCTCAAGGTTCAGCTGCAGGTGTTTGAAGAGCAGGCTGATGAAGACTCTGAAGATCTTCGCTCGCGGTTGGACGATGTCCGCATTGAGATGGAATATCCTTCACTGCTGACGTTAATCATCTCTCCAAGACGCTTTTCAAAAGCTTTGGGTTCAGTGCTGGGCTTTATAGGTTTCAAACATTTAGCTGCATCTGATTGTAGTTCCTAAGATGACCACCAGGTGTCTCAGAAGTGCAGACTCATTTTTACAAGACGATCCTTTATTTTACACTCTATAGAGGGTCATAACACATAATACCGGATTTTGTCTTTTTCCTTTTTAATAAAAAAAAACAAAAAAAAACAACACATTTTCCTCATTTCCAATGTGAGGATATTTCTCAATCATAGCATAGGTTTATTTACATTTAGAAAGCACAGTAAAAAAAACAAAAAACAAAAAACAAACCCAGTAGTCTTGTTTTGTCTCATTTAAGAGTCAGAGAGAGAGTGAACATTATCATGAAAAACTTATTTATGATTTATTTGGTGCAAGATGTCTCTAAGTAGACTATAACAAAAAAAAAATGAAATGTGGTAAATGTGACCTTTTTGAATACTTTATAAAAATCTTATTTTCAGGTTTTGTCCACCAGGTGTCATCATTCACAAGATAAACGGCAGGGGAAAAATATTGTTTAATTGAGATTATTTTCTATTTAATATTTATGTGAGAAAGTTGCATCCTTTATATAGTCTTAGAAATGATCACAGTTGAGCTGAATGAAAAATAGCCTACTATCATGTATTTTACATAATAAATTAGTATTTGTATACTAGTAGTTTTCATTCATATTTTCGATTAGCTTTTACTTTTATGTTTTACGGTTTTGAATTTTTTTTCCCCAAATATTTCTAATTCCATTTTAGTTTGTTTCATCTAATTCAGTGTTAGTTTTATTTCAGGTAGTCATTTTAGTATTTAAGTCTGTTTTTATCATCAAATATTAATTTGATTTTATTTCAGGGTTTTTTTTTTCACTTAAATGTGTTTAATAGTTTAGTTAACAACACCAAGGACACTGAACGGGTGTATTTTGGGTTATTGGGAGTAATGCGGCTGATCTGTGTTTGTTCTTTAACTCTGAGTGTTCACTGATGTGACTGAAGTCTTCCAGATCTTGATGAACACAGTAAAGGACTCTAAAGCTGAGCCTCTGTTCCTGTCGCTGCTCCAGCATCTGCTTCTGGTGCGAAACGACTACATGTCCAGGTATGAACGCACATCGCCCCATACTAACCCCTACAGTGACCTTTGACCCTCTCTGAAAATTACAGACAACATAATTGAAATTTGAGCGAATTCAGTTGATGTGTGCTGTATTAATGGAAGCGTGGTTGACAACTAGTTGTCTGTCACATCGCATATAAGCCTGAGCTTCGAGGGTTATTTAGCTGTCAATCACTGATGTTAGAGATGTCAACTTCTCTCAGGTTGCGAAAAATGGCAGAAAGTGAGGTTATTGTGTGGTTGGGGAGCAAGAAAAACACCTGTCAAGAGTTCAGACTGACGAGAGAAGGAAAGAAAAAAGAGTGAGTTGGACACACAGGGGTCAGACATGATATAAAAGCTCTGTTTTAAAAGTTCCCTAGCCTGTGTGCTGTCTATGTAGACTGCATAATAAAAGTCATAGAAGTGATTGAGTTGGAACACAGTACTCCACGACACATAATTAGTGCCGCTCACCAGCATTATTATAGTAAAGGGTTAGTTCACCCAAAAATGAAAATGATGTCATTAATGACTCTCCCTCATGTCGCTCCAAGCCCGTAAGACCTCCGTTCATCTTCGGGACACAGTTTAAGATATTTTAGATTTAGTCCGAGAGCTTTCTGTCCCTCCATTGTAAATGTATGTCCGGTATACTGTCCTTGTCCAGAAAGGAAATAAAGACATCATCAAAGTAGTCCATGTGACATCAGTGGGTTAGTTAGAGTGTTTTGAAGCATCGAAAATACATTTTGGTCCAAAAATAACAAAAACTAGGCCTTTATTCAGCATTGTATTGTCTTCCGGTTCTGTTGTGGATCCGCGTTCAGTGACGCCGCTGACGTAAGACGCTGCTGACGTGTGTCTGGTGCGCCCGTGTATTCGGGTTCAAATAAATATGGCTGGGCAAAAAAATGCAAGTCTTCCTCTGTGTGGAAATCCTTAGACATGTTTGTGAAGATTGTTTTGTTTCCAGCGTGCGTCTCCCTCAGACTGTAACCGAAGCTCGGGCGCACCACACACACGTCAGCAGCGTCTTACGTCAGCGGCGTCACTGAACGCGGATCCACAACAGAACCGGAAGACAATACAATGCTGAATAAAGGCCTAGTTTTTGTTATTTTTGGACCAAAATGTATTTTCGATACTTGAAAACACTCTAACTAACCCACTGATGTCACATGGACTACTTTGATGATGTCTTTATTTCCTTTCTGGACAAGGACAGTATACCGTACATACAATTACAATGGAGGGACAGAAAGCTCTCGGACTAAATCTAAAATATCTTAAACTGTGTCCCGAAGATGAACGGAGGTCTGACGGGCTTGGAGCGACATGAGGGAGAGTCATTAATGACATCATTTTCATTTTTGGGTGAACTAACCCTTTAACTAATACTAAAACCATAAAAAAAAAAAAAACATTTTTATTAACTGAAATAAAATTCTTACTTAAAAAACTTAAGCAGCATTTCTCAACATTCCAAGGCAATTTTGTTTAAATTAAGTTGAAGTACTAAAATAACCAAAGCTAAATAAACTAAATACATTATTGAATAAAATAAAATCAATATTTATCTCCCTGCATCCATCATCATGCTCATTCAGGGGTTTTCTTCTCATTAGAGATGGATTTGGTCAAACGAGGCTTGTTGGAATTAAACCGCTTACCAAATACAACCGCCTTCGAGTCGCCAACGATGCCTTAAAGGGAAAGTTCACCCTAAAATGAAAATAATGTCATTATTGACTCACCCTGCTGTTGTTCTAATGCCATTTGCCCTTCTTTCTTTTATAGACCACAAAAGGAGAAATAAATAAAAAATGTCCCACTCGCACTCGTCCAGATAATGGCAGTGAATAGCGACCAGCATCAAGCTTTTAAAAAAGCTAAAAAGTATCACAGTAGGGCCGCAGGATATATTGTTTTAGCATCGATATCGCGATGTGCAGATCCGCAGCATGTGCGATGTCACGTGTAGGGATTGTAGTTGATGCATGATTTGATTATTTGCAAGTCCTTTCAGTTTAAACATCGAGCGCAAGAAGCCTGGAGCTCTCGCTGTTGGAGAGTATCCTCGTAAACACAGTCGGTTATGTGTTGTAAACTAGAAATAGGATGCGTTAAGAAAGAAAACCGATGCGTATCATTATATTGGATCTGTGTATTCTTCTTAAAGTGACAACAGCCTAATATACACACCGCTGTTCGTCAGACCAGTATTAAACAAACAACAAAAGACAAAGAGAAAATCATTCTGTAGCTTTAGCAGGGATAAACTGTATTCATTCATTTTGGTTCATACGTCTGAAAATGCTTTTATGAATTGAGCTGATCTGGTTCTTACGGACTCGTCTGGTCACAGTGGTTAACATCTCATATCGTGTCATCAAATATGCTGGAATAGTGCACAAGTCTAATGGACTACTGTTATGATGCTTCTGCCTCTCTCTATTCAGTATAATTGACTGAAAAAGAGAAACCAGGACAGTTTTTTACACATGTTTTCCTGTTATGTTACACAACAGGAAAAGAAGTCATACAGGTTTGGAACAAAATAAGGGTGAATAAATAATGACAGAATGATCATTTTCGGCTGAACTGTCCCTTTAAGAGATGATATTGTAGTTATTCTCACTTCAAAGTGAGAGTTTATGGATAAAGGATGGAAACAGGAGAGATGGATGCAGTCTGAGGAGACGTTTGATTGATGGGCAGCAGGAGGCGGATGCGGTTGCCGATGGCGACCGGCTCTAAATAAGAACCCAGCCACTGTATGACACCCCCGCTTCAATTAACTGCCACACACAGACACACACACACACACCGATGCATTTAGAAGGTTTTTTTGGCAGAGAAATGATTGCAGTGGAGAAAAGACACACATTTCTTTCATTTCTGTTTCTCTAACCTGCACGTCTACAATCACCCACACACTCTTATTCTCTCTTAAAAGAGTCTCTCTCTCTCTCTCTCTCTCTCTCTCTCTCTCTCTCTCTCTCTCTCTCTCTCTCTCTCACACTCACTCACTCACTCACTCTCACTCTCTCTCACACACACAGAACAAAGAGATGGTGTGAGTATGAAAAGACACGTACAAATGGAGAAACTGTGTGTGTGTGAGGGTTTGTAAATGCTTTCAGGATTTCAGACTTGTTGCTTGTTTCTTGTCCGCTCAATGTGATCCGACAGGCAGGAAATTGGAGAGCCTGTTTCTGTCATCTCTCTCTCTCTCTGTGTGTGTGTGTGTGTGTGTGAGAAAGAGAGCGTAATGTTTGAAATGGGATGTTAGTGCACTGCACATTATATATTGTATACTACTATTTAGCGCATTGTATAATGGGATACATTGTCACAGTTTCTTCTGTTGCATGCTGTGCACTTTACCAAATGCACTTGATCACTTGGGATTCTTCATGGATAATGAAAATTCACTTACTGTGCACACGGTGTTCATACTGCATACTACAGACATAATGAGTACTTAATTATTTAGAGTTTAAAGAACACAACACTGGATATGTTTTGAATGGCATACTAATTTTTTCTTTTATGTTTTCACACACATTGTGTTTGAGGAGCATCTCTAGCCCTTCATTTCATGCTCATCAGTCTCAGTTCTTCACACTATTGATCGAACGCTTTCCTCCAGTTGTTTTTAGATGTTAGTGAAAAACTTAAAGGAAAAGTTCACAAATAAATTAAAATTCTGTCGTCATTCAGTCAAGTCTGAGACAATTAGCAGCATGTTCATGATTCTGACACCCATACGATGAGCATCAAGTGCCATGACAGACATCTGTTTGACTATATTCCAGGTCTGTTGTGTGAGAACGAGACCACTTTTAAGTTAATCACAAACTTGACGTTTTGTGGCAAGTTTGAATGACGAGTGTGAGACCTGGTGGACTGAAGAAAATCTTCTGTGGGATTTACTTTGCCACTATTTCCTCTAGTACATATTACAAAGTAATAAAAGAAGGGTCATAGGGTGATCTAATAAGATGAACTGCTCATTTAGTTGTAGATTATGAGCAGAGAAGTGAAATAAATGTTATGAACGTCACGTAATGAGCGAGAACTGAGGGTTTTCTGAAAGGAGCTGAACAAGAGAAGTGTGAGACGGTTCTCCGCTGCCATCAGCAGAATCGTTTCATGAGTTTCTCTTCAGCGATTAATGTGCTGACACACGGCAGAAAGTGACGACGCCTCCGTATAATTATCCTCCAAATATAACCGCAGCTCAAATCCCCGAGCGGCCCGTCTGCCCACAAACAAACTCTCGTTTCACCACTTTAATCACTGACGAGAGAGAATTAATTAGGATTATTCTGATTTCTCCAAAAGCCCCTGGTTAAACTCAAACGAGGTGCTGGGGTTGAAAACACGGACACTAGGGGTCTCTCTCGCTCCACGGGAGAATCCGGGAGCGTGTGGCGAGGGAGAGGGAGAGAAAAGAGGGCAAATAAAGGAAAAAGAAACAGCTTGGTGGAACATATCGAGTTCGTTTCACGCCAGGTCAAGATGGCAGATTTCTCACAAATGGACTGTTTGAAAAAAACTCTCAAATATCAAACCATCACACACACAAACACGCAGGTGTCAGCTATTTTCAGTCTCTCTCTCTCTCTCTCACACCCACACACACTAAAATGACATCTGACTACACGGTTACACACAATCCCATACACAAAACTAGTGAGCTGCCTCTAGCTAGACAGCATTTCTGCGCATCAATTGATTTAAATCAGCTTATGCACTATTTGTCGTCTTATTTATTCTTCAGTTATCTTCTTAATTTGTTTTAAATTTTAATTCCTTTCTATGTTGAGCACTTTTGAATTACATTGTGTGTGAAAAGTTGGATAAATACACTCGCCTCGCCTTAAATTATCTACAATGTGTCATTTTGAAAGGTCACTGGAGGTCGTCACGGACGGCTGGTCGAACAGTGTGATGAAAATCTCTGACTTTATTTTATGAACTCGGCGCTCAATATCTCTGTTTGGCTTCCTTCCGAGCTTCAGATCTTCCTTACTGAGGGTCGTCCAACAGCGATTGACGTCTCTCTTTCTGTCTCTCAGGCCTCAGTACTACAAACTCATCGATGAGTGTACGGCTCAGATCGTTCTGCACAGGAACGGCTGTGATCCCGACTTCAAATGTAGGAAGTTTGAGCTGGACGTGGGTTTTCTGATTGGTAAGAGACATACACACACACACACACACACACACACACACACTTGTTTCACTATATGAGTGAGGACATTGCATAGACTTCCATTGGTTTTAGATCCGGTTAATGACATTTCCTATGGCCTAACTCAACTTACCCTTAAATGCCACATTTGACCACAAGGTGGCTGCGTTCAAATCATCTCCAATCTCATCCAGAGTAATCCGGCTGGACATTGAGAGCGCTCACAAACAAGCCCTTTAGGATTTAATGAAAACAAGCTCATTTTCTGATTATTAGTATGTAGTATTTGTCAGAGACGGCGTCTGGTTTGGCTCATATCGGCTCTGTGGGTCTGATGTTTGAGGTTCACTCCAAAAATATATTTAGGCCTAAATTTAAGATGTTTTTGAATCCCTTATAAAATTTCCATCCATTTGGATTACACCTTTTAAACAAACTTAACGTGATACATATATGTCAGTTATACATTAATGACACAGTTAAGATTTCTGTAATGGCACTAATGAACTCAATGAGTTTTAAATACACAATAACCAGCTTTAGATATTTATTTTAGATAATAATATTGATTAAAAATTATAGATTTTATATTACATACTTCTGTATTTCCTTCCATCATAGTTTTATATTTCCATTACTCCTCCTTTCAAACTTCTTTCCATGTTTCCTTCCAAACTTTCTTCAATAGTAACTTCCATTCTCCCGGTCATTCTATACGTCGCTGTGAACTTCCATGCATACTTAGCTCTGAACTTCTGAACTTTCGTCATACCTCATCACCACTTTCAAGGTTCTTTCCACATCTACTTAAATTCTTTCTTTTGAACTTCCTTCCATACTATCTTCAATATTTCCAAACTTCCCTCCTTTCTTTCATTTTTCCGTATATACTTCCATCCAAACTTTCTTTTGTACTTTCGTCGGAACATAATTTCTTCCTTTCATACTTCCATCCTTCCTTTAATACTTGCTTATGAACTTCCATGCATACTTTGCTCTGTACTTCTGTATGTCCTTTCAGACTTCCTTCCTTACTAAACTTAATATTTCCCTTGCATAATTTTCCTTCCGGCTGTACTTCTATGCTTAAGTCCGAATGTCCTTTCTAGCTGGCCAATAAAATCCTTCTTCAAGTTCTCTGTCACCTCTGATCTCTTTATCATATCTCCCCAGAAAGCCCTCCCATTGGCTGCTGACGTCAGCGCTGACCCTCTCGCTGGTTAAACCAAGCTTAGTCCGCTCTCCTCAGACTCTTTAGGTTTGCGTTTGTAACGGGCACACGTGCGAGTGATATTGATCTGGAGTTCACAGAGACTTTAGGGTTTGAGAACAGACACAGAAGAGTTTTCCAGGAGCTTTAGATGTATAAATGTATTCTCACTCGCTGCCCTTTGTGTGGTGATTTCAAAGACGCTTCTGGTTTTCTTATTTTAGTGTGAGTTTGGGATGGGTCTGAGCGAGCCGCAGATTTTAATTAGATCGTTCAGCAATCAGAGCACGAATCACAGGAGGAAAAGAGACTTGTCGCAGTGAAAGGCACTTTACACACACACACACACACCTCTAACCATCAATTCACTCGCTGTCTGTCTCTCTTTCTTACTAGATAACATGGTTGATCAGACCAAAGTGGAAATCAGTGAAGCCAAGGCCACGGATCTGGCAAAGAAGGTATTGACACACGGACAAACACACTCTTGAGTCCGTATGAATGACACAGATTTAAACCAAATTAGCGTCCTCCAATATGGATCAACAACACCAGATCTACTGCGGCTTCACACACACACACACACACAGCCGCTGCTCCCAGACGCCCCCCGCTGTCTCAGTGCGCCTGTCAGTTGACAGATGTGTAATTTGGGAGGTGAGACAAGCAGAACGGAGATTTCCTGTCTCTTCCTGACATCTTCTCTCCAAACACAGTCTACAATTACCTTGCGTGTGTGCGGTGTTAAGATGCCTTCTGGTCGATCGGATCACAAGTGGACGACTCTAAATACAGGTGTAAACGGAGTCTAAAACGTTTTGAGCTTGTTCACCTCCAGAGGTCATCGAAAACACATTCGACCGGATTGCTTTCGTAGTGTAAACGGTCATGTGGTCGAATGTGTTCAAACAGCCACTAAAGACATACTGATCTAATGCTTAAACATTATGGGAAACGCTCTAGCCAGACGGGGTTTACACTTTGTCGACTGGAGACCAAAGTTTGGTTTGAAGATGGAAAACATCCCAAGCACAATGTTCTCTCATCATCCCTGATGTCTAACACACACTCACAGCGTTCGGCTGGTGTTGAGGCTGTCAGAGCAGAAGCTAAAGCTGATGTTCTCTGTGTGTTTCTCTGTCTCCAGTCGTGTTCATGTGTAAATTGCGTGAGCTTATTTCATCCATTAGATGGACAGATCTGAAAAAGCCCATAGATTTACCCGCCCATAGACTCTCCCCTCGAAGTGGTTGAAAGTGGACAAAAGAGAGATGGATTAAAACACAAGGTGTAAACGGGAATGTGACCCTCGTCTACTTGTGATCCGATCGACCAAAACGCATCTTAATACCAGGTGTAAATAGGACCTGAAATGTACTCTATCTCTCTCTATCTCTCTGTGTGTGTATGTGTGTGTGTGTGTTTGTATTTTCTCTGTCAGAGCCAAAATAAAGTAAATAATCTCTGCTTTGCTCATGCATTTGTGTGTGAGAGTGTGTCTATCAGGCTTGTCAGGCGAGTGTTTACTCTACTCTCTTCTCCTTTTCCTTCTAATCCAGAGTAATAGCAGTGTGTCGTCAGAAGAGCGACAGCGAATGACTCTCATTATTAACACATGGAGAAAGTGTGTGTGTGTGTGTGTGTCTGTGTGTGTGTGTGTGTGACCCTTCCATTTTCGCTGCTGTCACGTAATTGCATGTCTGACTTGCAAACACCCGCTGTCAATGTCACCGGAAATTGTCAGCGTCTGTCTGTGAGAGGGAGAGTAACAGTTTTTTTCTGGAAGTTTGTGAGGTGAATACTAAAATCCAGAGAGACTCAATTTCACCTCAGATTTGTTTTCGAGTCCGTCCTCTTATTCGCCTGCGCAGAGAACAATAAACCACCTTCATAGTGATAAACTGTGATGGTCACGTGAGAGTTTATTGATAACACAATACATCACTTTGGTCAAATGAAGTTTCTAGCTCTATTCATACCATTTCAGCTGTGTATTCTGCACACTGGACACAACCACACTGTCCTGCTTGAGATGCAATGTGCTTGACTATGACCTTCTGAATGACATGCACAGCATTAATCATACAATATAATGAAGTCTTGGGATTTGTAGCACTCTGCAGTTTGAATGTTTATTGCATACTCTTATTTTCTTAAATATCATGCCGTATACGCTACTGTTCAAAAGTTTGGGTTCAGTAAATTGTTTTTTAAAAGAAATTAATACTTTAGTTCAGCAAGGATGCATTAAATTGATCAAAAGTTAAAGTAACTTTTTATAATGTTACAACATTTTTCTATATAAATATATAGAATTTTAACATTTTTCTATTCAAATATATCGATTCATCACAATATCCTGAATTTTTTTCACAAAAATATTAGGCAAACTTTTTTTTGCAAGATTGATGATAATAAATTATGATAAAAGCATATTAAAATGATTTCTGAAGGATCATGTGACACTCTTTCAACAATATATTCACAAAGAAAACAACTATTTGAAATTGTAATAATATTCCACGATGTTTTGACCAGCCTTGGTGAGCATAAGAAACTTAAAAACACATTTAAAAATTATTAAAACGTTACAATAATCTTACCAACCCTAAACTTTTGAACGGGGATCTCAAACCATTCAAAATGCTTTCGTAACGCTACAACACAATTATAATTTTTTTCAGTCAAACGTGTGTTTTGAGTAGTTTCTACACATGCTGTCGCTTTATTCAGGAATATTTTTGTTCTGATGACGTGATGATCTCGATGTGTGTTTGTGCAGCTGGAGGCAGAGTTGACGTCGCGTCACGAGCTGCAGGTGGAGCTGAAGAAGATGGAGGCCGATTACCAGCTGAAGGTTCAGGAGCTCAGCACTGACAAAGACACGCTGGGGAAGGAGAAGAGTGAGAGAGAGAAAGAGAACCAGGGCCTGCAGTCAGAAATCAGCCAACTGAAGGAGAAGGTACAGGCGAAACCATCACATCGACAGGAAATGTGACTACATTTTAAGATATGGGCCGATTATGTGGAAAAACAATGATATATATATATTTTTTTAATTATTTCAAAGAACAGACATTCAAAAATAATCTCCCAAAGTTTCATACTCCAGATAATTGAGTAAAGGTATTTAAATGACTATTAAAGTGTACACAGTTTTACTAAATTCGTTTGATTCGACTCCTCTCGTCACCTCTGAGCATTTCCCGGGTATCCCCTGAAACGTCACTATCTCTGCTCTCCAAATATGGTTTTACACGTTGTATGGAACCAATCAAAAAGCTTAGAAATGTACACAAACGCTGATCATTTGTCAATGGGAAGCCCCGTTTCGACTGACAGGCACGCGATTGGCCCAGCCATCCTCCTGTCAGACTCGCAGCGCTCTTTGTAAACAAGCTAGCAGATCTCCTCGGAAAGATTAAATATTATTAATTTGAGAAATGTCGCTGTCAAAAGAGAGCAAAGTCGCCAAAGCATGAACTCACTGGAGGCTTCTAGCCTAAGCTCTGCTGCTGGTCAGCAAGAGTGGCTAAGGCTTGTCAGTGATTTTTTTGGATCTGGAGATGTGTCATCCTCTGATGACAGCGACAGCGAAAGTGACAGGCCTGTGGAAGAGGATCACGATGATGATGATGATGATGATGATGAAAACGTTGAACAGCCTGTGACTGATGTCGGGGAAGTTAATAGTTGTGAATAGTTGTTAATAGTTGTGTCTAGTTGTGAAGCAGTTAGTAGTGAGCGAGATGACGAGTTAGCAAAAATACGTGCATTTTGCTGTAAAGGGTGTAAACTCAACGATGGAGAGCCGTGTTTTCGGTCATTTGATGAAGATTTCGTTTACGAGATACGTCTGTCTATGGCCTCTCTCACCGAATACGAGAAAGACCTGGTCCTGTTGGGGAAACTGAGTTGCCACTTTCACAATTCCAAGAAGAAAGTGAGACAGACACACACACACACAGACACACAAAATACACACAGACACACGAACTCACGCACTCACAGACACACACAGACACTCTCTCTCTCTCTCTCAAGCAAAAATGTAGCACCTCTGTTCAATCTTTCTGATTTTAGTAAATATTTGTAAAAGTGCCTTTTAAATTATTTATTCAAATAAAAACTTTAAAATAATTTGAGCTTCAGCCTGGTTTAATAGCATTTATATATATATATTAATGTCTTTGGTCAAATTAAGCTGTAAAATAAATAGTTTATCCCTTCAAATGCAATGGATTTTGAAAGAGATCAACTAAAAAAACGGGTAAAAAACTTTAAAAGCGATCTTCTCAGGTTTTTTTAAATTGGAAAAAGAGGGCAGACGACCATAATTCAAACGTGTTTATCTTTACAACCATTCAAGGTATGACTTTGACTAGGATATCATTTGAAAGCTGATGGTCTCCTCTCCTCATTAATACCAAAATCTAAATTTTGAAATTTGGGTCACTGTGACTCATTTTGCTGGATCAGGTCACAAATGATGTCATTTAAAGGAGAAGTGTGTCAATTCTGCGCCACCAAACAGAACTGCAATTGACCTATGGCTAAGCCACGCCCCCAAACGCGATGAGCCAATCACAGTGCACATAGCTAACCCAATACACTCGGACATTCTCTGCTTCCACGTCCATTGAAATGCATTGCAGTTAGTCAGTTTTCGTTCATTTTTATGTTTTTTTCTTGTCATATTAAGTTTCAAATGGTCAAACGGTGTGCATGGGGTACATGCAACTCCGACACTAGGTATCCCGAGAGCCAGGGCAACAGCGTGTATTTTTTACCCTTTCCCAAGCCACACCTCAACCGAGATAAGTGTCTGCTCTGGATAAAGTTATGCGTTAGACCACAACACCAACTAAACGTGGATAAATTAAACAAGGATGTCTACATCTGTTCTAAGTCAACAACGTATTTGAACGTTATCTTTAACATCTCTAACGTAACGCTAGCCTAACATTAGAAAACGTTGACGTTAGCTTCTAGCTGCGTTGTACATCATGTCACTTCGCTTCATTAACGTATCTTTAAATAACCGAGATAAGAAATGTTAGCAATGTTGTGCTGAATGATTCATGTAAACACTGCAGTGCATGAACAATGCTGATCCTCTATCTTGTTGTCTGAGATGGCGATGGCAACGAGATGTGGTTTACCCAGTTTACACTGTGACCTGTACATTTTTACCTGGAGCTGAAGCTTTTCATCGACCTTCTCAACAATAAAATTATGTATATAACCCTCCAATGAATAGTTAAGGCCCTTTTGGTGACTTCGAGATGATATATAATCTTTCTGTCTCCAAAAATCATCAATTGCCTCCTGTGAAATGTCTCCTACTGTGACAGCTGCCATAGCGCCTGTCACCGAATGTTGACTGTGTGTCCGAGTGAGTGGAGGGGGCGTGGCTTAGCCATAGGTCAATTGGTTTGAATGACCCAACATAACTTAGTAGGAAATACTATAGATATTGAGTCAACAAATGTCCATATAAAACACAATATAGTCTTTACTGTATGAATTAAATAATTCAAATGCTTATCCTACTCTTTATTTTCTCATTCTTGCATGTTTCTTTATCACTCTAAAGTGTAAATTGGGTTTTAAAGTGCCAGACTGCTTCAATAACTCTAACAAAAAATTCTACACGCATTTTACAATAATGCATGTGCATCAGACTCTCTGTTCCTGTGTAAGTGGGCAGTTCTTGACTAGAATAAACTGCAAAGTGGACCAGAATATGTGTCTCTGTGAGGGGAGAGAGAAGAATGAACACAGAAGAGAGTAACCAACTGTGAGGAGAGATATTAATAGTACAGGCAGGACAGAACTGATGTTTGCCGGTTATCTAACAAACACAGATGCGCTACAGATAATTCCAGTGGAAAGAGATGAAGCGCAGCCGTCAGCAGAAGTGCAGAGAGATGTTTGTCCGAGAGAACCCGCTGAGCTAAACCAACCCGTCACCTACTCATAAACAAGCATCAGAAACTTCTCCTTAATGAGACGTCAGCTAGAACCTTGTGAACTACTTCCGATCTCACAGTCAAACTCTCTGTCTGATGTGACATTGGCAGGCTGGTCATTTTTAATGAGTTCTGCCAAATTCTGGGTAAATAAATTATGCCACTAATTAGACATGAATTTAGACACTCCCTCATGTGCTTCCAACTCTGGCCTGACCTTCTTCTGTCTGTCTCTCCCTCCTTCTCTCCCTCCATCAATTACAAGATTAACTAGATTCTTACATTTTTACATTTTGTGATGAAAATGTGAGTAATGCACCTCATGCTATGGTGTCATAACTAGGGATGTCCCGATCAGGTTTTTTTGCCCTCGAGTCTGAGTCCGACTCATTTGATTTTGAGTATCTACCGTTACCGAGTCCCGATCCGATACATATATTATAAACAAAGAATAAAGAAGAGAGAAAAAACAGATCCAGGATGTTCTTTCTTTTTTATTTAATTCACCTTATTTTAACATTCAACAACTCTGTTAACAAACAGAGCACTTCTGTGAGGTAGCTTGAACAATCAAGTAATAAATAACATAAAATCTTCACTTTTGGACTTTAGTTTAGTGCAACAGTAAATATAGAAAAAGTCTAATATAAAAACAAATAGCACCTCAACTTAAAATACCCGGCAGGCATGTAAACAAAAAATAAAAATGTTTTAAAAGTGTATAAAAAAATAATGAGAATATATATATATATATATATATATATATATATATATATATATATATATATATATATATATATATATATATATATATATATAGCCTACATTAGGGGTGTAACAGCTCACAAAATTTGCGCTTTGGTTCGATACGATACAGCAAAAAGAAAGAAATGCCAGAGAAATTTCCTATTTATTAAAAGAAAAACTGTTTAAATAAGTTTGAGTTTTCCTACATCTTGAAACTTTCAGGTTTATAAATGGGGGTAATCTTTGAAGGATGAACAAATAATGTTTTGGTAATCACATTAAAAATAACATTTAAATAGCCTATATATTTATATAATATTTGAGTTTTGAAGTGCAACATTAAATCCATGTTCATTCACGGCACAATATTTCTCCTGGTTTCCACGTCAGCGCTGTCTGATCTAATAGAGATCTACGGTTAATAACGGAGAAATTTTAATGCTTCTCACTAGATCTTGCAGCGATGTTATTACTTCAGTGGCGAATTCAAATGTTTTCTTCACTGGATCTCTCTCTTAGCACAGTGTCGCTTGATCTCGCGCTGCACAGATGTTGCTGGTCCGAACTGATAAATGGTCCGTTAAGCACAATATAATGAGTTTCGTTTCGTTCCGCTTTTATTACGTTTGCCATTTGATGTTGCGCAACGTTGTGGTGATCGCGCCAGCGCGGATTTTGTCTGCAGGAAAAATGGTCCTAGGAATCGTTCGGTTTGTATGCGTACCGAACCGGAAGCCTCGTACCGAAACGTTTAATAATTACGAATACATGTACCGTTACACCCCTAATTTACATATCCGAGTCCTGATCGGGAGGTAACGTCCGATTCCGATCGAGTCTGAAACCACGTGATCGGGCCCGATTTCCGATCGCGTGATCGGATCGGGACATCACTAGATAACGGTCAAAATTTTATCAGAAACCTAATTTACATTCCAAACTTCAAAAGATATTGATTTGAATAAACACCTAACACTGAGTGTAGGTTGTTATAGAGATGATTGGTTTTTAAAGTCCCTGGCAATTCTACAAAAAAATTCTAAACACATTATAAATGTTACAAATGTATTGCTAAAACATATTACAAAGACTGTGAACTGTGAAGTACTGAAATGCGGAGTTAGACCGTTAAACAGTTTTTCACCATTGCTATTTTACGGATTTTTTGGGCGGGGCTAAAACAGGGCTCGATGACGCACTGGAGCCCATGAGCTCGTGGACACGCCCCTACTTGATGACACACCGAGGCCACTGAGGCTGATCTCTCCTGACCCCATTCGCATTCGCCGCTCAAACGCGAGTTACTGTCAGTACTATTAGTTACTACAGCCTACTGTTTGCTAGCTAGCTATGCCTTCAACACGGAAATGCATATAGGCTACTACCTGGATGCGATCATGTACAAAACAGATCAGTGTCTTTATTTAAATTTCCTAAAAACGATCACATCAAGAAGAGGTGGACTAATTTTGTGTAGAGCCAACCTTGATGGAGAGCTGAGGATCACCGCCAACACCCGCCTCTGTAGTGATCATTTTACACAGGATCGTTTTATAAACTTTCCTCAGAGACAACTGGGATTCACTGATAATCCGCTGTTACTGGTGAACGGGGCCGAAACGACTATCCCCCGCCAGCGTTCATCCTCCCGTCCCGAAAGCAGTATCAGCTAATATCGCCGTCGACAGCTTTCCCGCGAGTGGGCGTGGTTTCAGCGCAGCCATCCATTTTTTCAAGATTTTGATAGCTTATTTGATGTACTTGCCGGCTTTTTTTTATCATTCAAATTTGGCTGGATGGCTAATAACACATTTTTCTGTGGTGTGACATACTCAGAACACATACTTAATTTTTACTTTACAGGGACTTTAAATGATTTTGTTAAAAAATACTTGCTAACTGAATGCTTACATTATTATATTGCATTGTACTGTTTTATATATATAAAACATATATATATATGTATGTATGTATATGTGTGTGTTTGTGTGTGTGTGTATGTATATATATATATGTGTATATATATATATATATATATATATATATATATATATATATATATATATATATATATATATATATATATATATATATCCAAAAATAATAATAATAATAATAAAAGTGAATAATCCATTCACACACACACACACACATATATACATACATATATATATATATATATATATATATATATATATATATATATAATGTATGTGTGTATGTATATGTGTGTGTGTGTGTGTGAATGGATTATTCACACACACACACACACACACACACACACGTATGTTTGTGTGTGTGTGTGTGTGTGTGAATAATCCATTTATTTAATATAAAAAAAAAAAAATTCAAATTGTTAGATTTAATCTCTTTACACACCATGATACGGTATGTGTGTATATTGTTAGATTTGCTAGATTTCATCTCCCTCCAATATTTCTTCTGAAGTTATAATGTAAGAATAGTTATAGATATGATTGACTTGTGATTATGTGCTGGATGCTAATGTATGACCGCCTATGTGTTTCTTTTGTTTCTCAGATTGACAAGCTTTCAAAAGATCTCAAAGAAGCTAAAGAGAAGGTCATCACCGTGCAAGTGCCTGTGGCTCCGCCCCCTCCTCGTCCAGGTGAAGCCTGCCTCCCCTCTTCAGGTCCTCCTCCTCCACCTCCTCCTCCTCCTCTTCCCGGACAGACATCCATGCCTTTACCTCCTCCACCTCCTCCTCTTCCTGGGACAGCCGGCATGCCTCCGCCCCCTCCACCTCCTCCTTTACCCGGAGCACATGGCATGCCTCCTCCTCCACCTCCATTGCCAGGCGCTCCTGGTATGCCTCCTCCTCCTCCTCCTTTACCTGGAGCACCTGGTATGCCTCCTCCTCCCCCTCCTCCACCCGGGATGCCCGGGATGCCTCCTCCACCTCCTCCAATGGGCGGTCCTGGAATGCCTCCGCCCCCTCCAGGCGGCTTTGGTGGATGGGCACCTCAGGTTCCTCAGCTACCCTTCGGCCTACAGCCCAAGAAAGACTACACACCTGAGGTGCAGCTGAAGAGAGCCAACTGGAGCAAGGTGTGTATGTTCTCACAGGTCTCCACCTGCTATTTTGGCTCTAAAAGATGTTGCATGTGCCTGGTCAGTGTGACTATTAGTCCAATGACTATTAGAGTATTAGTGGCAGCTGTTTACTACTCAACCTTGGTAATGTATCTAGAGAGGGATGCAGAAATGAAAAGCTTTTTTTCATGATTTTGGTCTTTTGGTTTTATTAACAAAAATGCATCCCATTAGGGTTGTCACGATGCCTCGATTAAATTAGAATACTTGATTTTTAAAAATCCTCGATTGCACTTTGCCTGTTTTGAGTAACCGGCAAAATACCGGAAGTGGCACATTCAATCCATGAACTGAGACTGTTCTTCACAATATATTAAAACCATTTAAAAACCATACTAAAGCATTGTGCTATTGTGAATTCACAAAGGCTGTGATCCAATTATATAAATATATGTCCTGCGGGTTTAATATATGCGCTTTAATTATGTATGTGCATGTAGGTTAGCGTCTCTGTTTACAGTAAATGCTGCTCCACTGTTATCATTAACATGCGTGGAGCGTCTCAAACTACATCTCTGCATTTGCTGAGAGTTTAGGTTGCGTTCAAATGGGAACACATTGTGCGTCATTTCATTAGATTTGTAAGATGAATAATTTATAAACCTACGCCAACACAGGAGGAAACATCAATATCTTTCTAAAGATGCGAACTGTTCATCGTGATTTCAAAATAAAAGTTTAAAGTTAAACCCTCGTTCTGAGTTTGCATGTTTTTATGTACACATGTTCTTGATCAAGAAATCACAGCAGCTGTTGCATAATGCATTTCTATCGTAAAGAAGTGGCCAAATGGTAAAGATCATGTTAACATTTGAATTAGGTGTTGCTTGGCCAATATTAAACAAGGATTTGATCTGCTGTAAAGTGTAACAACTAGTTGCCACTTGCCAAGGCAACATTTCTCATTTTTGTTTAGTAATAAGTACAAAGAAAAGTTAATAAAAACCATATAGACATATTAAAAAACATCTTTAAAATCAAAATCAAAAATAAATCTTCTAGATTCTATATATTAACCAGAATTATAATAGTATATACGTTATATTAAAGGAACACTGATTACAGATGCATTACACAAGATGAGAATTTGATTGAGTTTTTAATTTTTTTGGGAATAAGCAGAAAAATGAATGCATTGAAAGAAAATCATAAATAATAGTGGTTCATTTCTGGTTGGATTGTTTTCATACCAACTTTAGCGAATTGTATATAATAACAACTATTATATTAGAATATATTGAAAAATATTTTTTTAACTAAATAAATACTAAATCCCCCCCATTTCATATTTTATTAATGCATTTTAATTCAAATGAAATTCTTTGGTTTATACTTAAAATGCGAAAAAAAAACGTTGCAAGTTTAAGATACATTCTATAAAAACAAGACGAATGCAGTTTTGCTTCTCAAGTAAATTGACCAAAGCTTAGATATGGAAAACAAGTCAAAAGTATTGATAAAGAAGTTTTTATTTTATTTATTTTTTTTAGTTGTACTGTAGCCATAGTTTCAACCCATATGTCGCCCACATGCAGTGTAAGTGACGCGCGTCCCGTGTGCAGCAGTGAATCATGGGTGACTATGAGCAGTTGATCATGAACACGCTCCTCTCCTCCTCTGATCTCTCTCTTTCCCTCTCTCTCTCTCTCTCGCCCTCCACAAGAGTAAAAACATCAAAACGGTCCTGTCTCCTTTTAGCCTAAAGCTACTCTTTAATGGCTTCAGTGGAATTCATGAGTGTTTAGAGTCTCAGTGGTTAGGGCTCTTTGAGGATGTCAGTGAAATAGCTTTTTAATAAGCCTGTGTCTTTTGACTGCGTCTCTGAAAGATAATTAAATTGCTAGTAGAAAGGACAGCATTCTTTTGTAATTTAAATTAACGTTTTTTTGGCTTTCCTCTCATGCTCTCAGACTAGTCTTGTTATCTCTCGCCGCCCCTGACTCTCTCTCTCTCTCTCTCTCTCTCTCTCTCTCTCTCTCTCTCTCTCTCTCTCTCTCTCTCTCTCTCTCTCTCGGTAATTAGATGCTGCTGTATCATTAGAGGTTGTACCTTGTCTCCGTGTCCTAACCTTTCTTTGCCTCCTCCGCTTTCCCCTTATACATCTCTTTTTCTCTTCCTCTCCTCTCAGATTTATGTTTCTTTTCACATTCCAGTGGAAATGGAGGTTAGAGTCTTCACTGACTGTGAATGTCACACATACTTTACGCAAATTCAGACACAATTTGCAAGTTTACACTCAACACTCAACTCGGTCTGAGCGATTAGTTTCAATACACGAATGTATTTATGATGATTTTGCTAGCGTTATTAGATTAAGTAGCATTGTGAAAATTGCAATAATGCTAATGCAATTTTTAAAGGAATAGTTCACCCCAAAATGAAAATTATCCCATGATTTACTCCCTCTCAAGTCATCCTAGGTGTATATGACTTTCTTCTTTCAGTCAAACACAATCAGAGTTATATGAAATAATATCCCGGCTCTGTAATGGCATTAAAGAGTTTTTGAAGCTCCAAAAAACTCATCCATCCATCCATCATAAAAGACTCCATTGGGTTAATAAAGGCCTTCTGATACAAAGCGATGATATTTTGTAAGAAAATATCCATATTTAAAACTTTATAAACTCTAATCACTGGCTTCGGACAAAAAAACCCATCGCTTCGCTTCAGAAGGCCTTTATTAACCCACTGGAGTCGTATGGATTACTCTTATGATTTATGGATGCGCTTTTTGGAGCTTCAAAAATGTGGGCTCTATTCAATGCCATTACAAAGCTGGGAAGAGCCAGAATATTATTTAATATAACTCTGATTGTGTTCGGTTGAAAGAAGAAAGTCATATACACGTAGGATGGCTTGAGGGGGAGTAAATCATGGGATAATTGAACTATTCCTTTAGGTTTCCTAAAGATTGTCTTTTACACAGAACTTTGTCCTGAGAGAGACAAATGTTTTAATGGCAGTTATGATTTCATCTTTAGATGCTAAGAACCGGTTCCTTTCTGTGATTGATTCCCATCATTGATTCATTCAAAACTCTCATTCGTGGTTAATCATTTGTCTGATTCTTGCTATGTATTGTTACTTTGGTGCATATAAATGAAAAGGATTAAATGCTGTATTCTTTCTTGAGTGCAAAGTGAAGAACAGGCCTTGATTATTTGAACTACGTTTTTTACTACATTTCATTCATGCAATAATTATGTTGCATCTAATTGGCTGTTGGTTGAAATAATTGTTACTCTGACTGGGGAAAAACATGTTTTAATATATTTCAGAGCAAAAACACTTTTTTAACGTTTTTGAAGCTAACCAAGGCTGCATTTATTTGATCAAAAATACAGTAAAATCAGTAATATTGAGAAATGATTACAATCTAAAATAGCTGTTTTCTATGTGAATATATAGTAAAGTGTAATTTATTCCTGTGATCAAAGCTGTATATTCAGCATCATTACTCCTTCAGTGTCACATGATCCTTTAGAAATCACTCTAATATGATGATTTGATGCTTAAGAAACATTTCTGATTCTTTTTTTTAATGCTGAACATCGATTTGAAATGATTCTCTGATTAACGAGAAGTTCAGTAATGTATGTAACTCTATAAAAAAATATATATAAAATATTTTCAGAAGTATTAGATAAGCTTGAATGATGGACGTTAAAAAGGTTTGTGCGATGTGCATTAACAGCGAGAGATTGAGAGGAGGAGAGAATTACAAAAGGATGGAGCTTTTTTTTGTCTGGCCCGTCCCAGTGTGCATTGGGAGCGCGTCGCCTTTCTCTCTTTTGTGCGTAAAATCGGGATCCGTTTTAATGAGTTTCACCCTCTTTTATTCTCTGTCTATTATCATATTCTGTCTTCCTCTAATCCTTGTTCTACATTTCTCATTCTGTCTTTGCTTGCCGTCTGAAGGCGGTTAGCACTGATATCCTGACAGCCTGTTCACTGCTGTTAAACTCATTTTAGTCCCAGGACTTGCAGCGCTTTTCTTCTGTGTAAATGAGGTTATGGGTTGAGACTGTGAGAAAGCGCTCAGTGGTGTTTCATCTTCTTGAATGGGGTAAAATAAAGCCCCGGACTCCAGAATCACAATCTACGGTCCATTAAATCAGTGCAGCGTCCATAGATGATGGAGAAACACGTTTGAGCCGAACGATCATATCAGCGGTGTCTACGTAATGATGTTGCCCAGAGACCAGGACCGTGTTAAAGCAATAAGCCACTCGAGGCCCAGGGCTACCATATTTTTTATTATTATTATTTTTTTTACACAGTGAACGAGGGATGTTGTTAAGCACAATGTCACTACATAAATGCAGTATCAATAATGATAATCACACAAAGCATTTCCTCCATTAAGTATTATTAGCTCAGCTGTATGAGGTTTATGGTTGTCAACATGCTACATTAAGACAGAACTCAACTGATGTGCATCACAGGTGTCTGTGTGTGTGTGTGTGTGTGTGTGTGTGTGTGTGTGTGTGTGTGTGTGTGTGTGTGTGTGTGTGTGTGTGTGTTGGCCAATTACAACAGCTACAAATGTGGCTCATCCAATCAGATTGTAGAACCAGAAACTGTCTGAACTGTCTGTTTTGGGTTTTGATCTCATGCAGAATTTTGTATCTGATATATTGTGTCTCTTGCAGTTTATTGTTTATATAATGCCATAATAGTATATAAATAATACTTAAAGGGATACTTCAGGATTTAGCATTACGCTTTGTATCAGTAGAAAACCTGTAGTATTTTCAAATTACCGTGCTTTCCACCCTCATATCCCCCTGAGACGAGAGATTTATGTATTTTTTGTCTGGAAAAAATCCTCAGATGACGCAAAAATCGTAATTTTGCGTCATCGGAGGATTTTTTGGCCAGAGGCTAAAGACTACAGTCAGTAGTAGAGGCTGTCCCGCATGTTCTCAACCCGCCCATAGAGGCTGGGATCTCACTCACAGAATGGACACATAGTGTTAGACATCTTTTTTTGGAAGCTAAGCTAGCAGGCTCTTGTTCTGCTCTCGAATTCTGCAGTCGCCATTCGTTGTTTACATGCACAGCTTTTGTTTCAATCTAACTGAATTCATTCCGATTGGTGAATCTGAATGTCGTGTTTACATGAACGCTAAACAAGCGATCGGTTGATGTGCGTTTTTTAACATTGCTAAGAAAATTCCCGCTCCTCCGTGAGAGATACGAGACCGGTGCGTCTCACAGGTGTCGCTCATCAGTAATCACGCCACCGGCCTCGCGCCGTTCTCCCGCGGCCCTTACTCGTCCTGCTCGCCACAGTAAACATGATGAATGGCGACTGTAGAACGCAAAACCGAATCCCGGACATTTTGTGCGATCTCGAAATCCCGGGCAGACTCATCACGGAGACTCACTAGTAGCCTAGACTTGTTTAACTACTGCGCTCTGTTACCGGTAGGCGTGGCCTCCTAGGGCAGCGAAGCAAGTGCATTCTGGGAGTTGTTGTCTTTCATCCACATTAGCCCACATTTCCTGGCTTTTCTCAGTCTAGAAAGCTCCAAATACAAAAATAATTTCACATTTCTTCTACATAAATGACTCATTTTAAATATTCATCTTTCCAGAGGTGAAGTATCCCTTTAAATAACACTGGTCTCTTGTTCTCCTTTTTTCAACATTTTGAAGATTTGTTTGGAGAAAATATTCAAATATTTTATGATTAATGGATGGATTGAAAGATGGAAGTATAAATGAACGGATTAATAATGTTGATATATGAATTGGATGGATGAATAGACAAATGTGTTTGGATGATGGATGAATGAAAAGAAAAGATATCTGAAAGCATATTCAGTGTGTGTATGGATGTATAGTAGAATGGATGGATGAAGGCATTGACGAGTGTGTTTTATGTTGTGCTAGATCGCAGCGGAGGATCTTTCTGAGAGCAGTTTCTGGGTGAAGGCCAATGAGGAGCGCTATGAGAACAAGGAGCTGTTTGCCAAACTCACACTGACCTTCTCCACACAGACCAAGAGTGAGTTGATCCACCCTGCCATCCTCCAGTCACATCACACACACATCACACCATCACACATTAAACCTCTCTCTCTCTCTCTCTTCTTCTCTGAACACAGCCTCTAAAGGTAAGAGATGCCCCTTGCTCTGTGCTTGCGCATCTGTGTGTGTGTGTGTGTGTGTGTGTGTCTGCTGAGACTCTCCCCCGGGGGACTGGGTCAAACATGGATGACAGAATACAGGGATGTGGAAGAGATGACTGTCATCTCAGTGTAGAGAACAACATCAGGACCAGCGCTGAGTCTAATGATGACAGAGACAGAGTTTAGGGAAAGAGTGTGAATTTCATGAAAACAGTTCTTTTTTTTTAATAAAGGGACAATGTACATTAATCAATATTCACGAATATAAATACCCAAATTAGCCCAAAGGCTAGTTTTCATTGGCTGTCCCTTTGCCTAAGGTTATTAAGTTTAAAAACTAGAGAAAAGAGAAAGAAAAATAATAATATAACCAACAACTCTGTAAAATACAATTAAACAACACGTTATACAAAAAGACAATATAATAAAAATATGAAATTGAATAAAATCAAATGTCTACATTTCCCCACAAAAACCAAAAGAAAAACTACTCTGAAGCATAAAGAAATTGAAGCCAGATTTAGGATTAATAAGATTTGTTGCATTGTGCATTATTCTCATTACAAACAAGTACATTTTCCTATCAAATTTTCATAATTGTAATGCTAAAAAATCTTAATCTTTACCCTTTTTTTTCTTTAAAAAAATACAATTCTCATTATTCTCAGTGGTGATTCTTATTAGATCCTCTTATTAGAATTTCATAACAAAAAACAAAGCAAAAACAAAAGTATAAAAGCATAATGCAAAAAAAATAATTTTTTGCAAAATGTTATTTCTTTCTTTTTTTCATCATATTTTGGTTTGACCCGCACATGTTCTTGAAGGGTTTCCTGAGATTCGCCTGGATGTCATATTTTCGGTGACTGTATGCAAAAGCCCCTCATGAATTAGAAATGAGCAAGAAGCAAGTGTCAGGTGTGTGTGTGTGTGTGTGTTTCCTGCCACCTGCTCTTTGTCCTCTATGAGTGGCCTTTACAGTTTTATTGCATATTTATATCTGATACGATATACAGCACTGTCAACTTTAACAAGGTGTGTGTGAGTTTTTTAGGCCTGTGTATGTGGCTTCGCCCTTCAGCAAATGACCTTCAAAGAGTGTGATGTTGTCATGCATCCGCCGCAGTCTCTCTCTCTATCTCGCACACACACACACACACACACACACACATACAGTGTTTTCTGTTTTGAATATGGAAAACGAAACCTTGAAATGTCATCTTTGGCAGCTGTTTTCCTCAGGACCACCTGAGCTCACTGTGTGTGTGTGTGTGTGTGTGTGTGTGTGTGTGTGTGTGTGTGCGCGTCCAGCTGTCTGAGTTGATGTAGGATAACCTTTTCTGATATCTGACTGTAAATGAATGCTGCCCTTTTCAGATCTTCCATCTGTCCGATCCTGTCCGTAAAACACGAGCTTGTGTGTGTGTGTGTGTGTGTGTGTCCTTGAGCAGGATTGTGGTGTTCTTTTCCATCAGGCGGCCGCCGCCGTATATCTCTCTCTCTCTCCTCCAGTCACATCACTCTCCAGCCGAGCGAAAGGACGCCACCGACAGCCAGAGCTGACCTCTGACCTCTGCTGACGGTGGGGGTCGCAGGTCGATGACCTCTTCAGTGAGGTCACGCCACTGATTGTTGATTTAATTTGACAGGACCTCAAGCATATTATCTTCCTCTTCCATTCCGTGGGTGTTTGTTCCATCCCAGTTACTGTTGCTCATTCTCAGCGTTAGTGATTTGAACGCATCCTGAACTCCCATAGCAGATAGGGATATGATAACGCATGAAACCCATCTCTGCATGTGCTGTGATGTATCGTTCGTGCTCGCTTTGCAACACAAACCTTGTGTTTTCATGGCTTTTCTGATGTTTTTTCTCATAAAACTTAAAGGATTTGTTAACAGCCAATGTTTGTCAGTCCATAAAGTCCATTTTTATGATTAATATATAGCGGAAGTATAGATTCAGGGTTGATTAACATGGAAGAAATAGCTTATATTGCTAGTCACATCACTTCACATCCGGTTAGTTCAGCATTTAACTTGTCATAAATGATTATTACATTCATGTGTGCTGTTACTTTATTAGGTCATCAGACGCACCATTTTCACACGCTGGACCAAAAAAACTAGGGGAAAAATCCCACGGATGTACTTTCAAAGACTCAAACCATATCCACAGACTTCAGACCACCTAGCAGCCAGCCAGAACAGTATAGCAATGGCCTGGCAGTGCGTTCTGCACAGGCGATCACCGCTCTACTTCATTGAAAAATATATAAAAATGTAGATTGCTTTCTCTGATCACGTTTATATCGGTGCATGTGCAGGCCAGAGACTCATTTCTGCATTTTCTAAGTCAAATGCTGAGGCATTTATATAGAAGAGAGAGAGAGAGAGAGAGAGAGAGAGAGAGAGAGAGAGAGAGAGAGAGAGAGAGAGAGAGAGAGAGAGAGAGAGAGAGAGAGAGAGAGAGAGAGAGGTCTGTGCTGCTGATGGATTCAGCAGTTTTACAGTCTCGATGGAGGGCGGTTTTATTTTCCTGCAATTGTCCTTCCATTTCTGCGTTTAAAAGCGAGTCAGGTTTGTTTCACAGGTTTGTTGTGTGTGTTCTTGATTGGCTTCTCTCTGTGAGTCTTTTAATGTTTCTCTCCGTCTCGCTGGCGGCCTGCTTTTCCCGTCTCCACGGAGACCAGCTGAGTCTCTCAGGATCTCGTTCAGCCGCTCACCTCTGCTCTCTCACACACACACACACACAGACGAGCGCGTGTATGTCTCCTCCTCTGATGTATACTCCGACCTACTTTATTATCTCACACACACACACACACTTGCGGCTGGTCTCGTCTCATATCAGTCCCTGCTGTCCAGACTCTCTTAGAGTTATAGACCCAGAGCTACAAGTGTGACAGCAGAGGACACACACACACACACACACATCTCAACCTAAAGAGTGGGTTGCATATGTACAACTCTTGTTGTTTTCTGTACTTCCTTGTGATCTCACTGTATTAGTCATGAACTTGAATTACAGCCAGACAAATGTGACGATAGACCTCATGTAGCTCCGCCCCTTTTCACCACATGAGGTAAGATCTTACGGATTTATGAATAAACCGCTCGTTTTAAAATCTCCCCGGTCTACGTACGTTTGTTATGACATCCGCATGAAAAATTACAAAACTCATGATAACTTTCAATAAGTAAATCCACTTCACAAGCTAATTAAAACACAAGTTCAAACACACTATTCTAAAGATGGCTGCGCACTTGTTTCTCTAGTGCATAAGGTCTATAAGGCATGTAGATATCAAGTTATTATAAATATTACATTTGTTTTGTTTTGAAACAATGTGTGTTTTGAAAAGCACTATACCAATATATTTGACTTGAACTTGAATATCAGCCAGACAATAAATCTACAATATTTGCTATTTTGAGATAATTGAAAACTATTTTGACTCGTCTCTCAGTTAGTATTTCTTTGACGATGGGGAAAGACTTAAGACATTAGCCAAAAGTGTTAAACATTATGTCCTGGTTCCACAGACACAGCTTAGATTAAGCCAGTTGCGTAAACTGCTAATAACTTATTCATAACTTTAAGTCAGTTGCATAAAAACATGGATTGGTCTAATTTGATACCGAAAAGTAAGACTGATTACCCTTAACTAACTGCTGCTTGGACATAATGGCTGTTTATGCAACTGGCAGCAGGATTAGCCAAAGTAGCTTTTTTAAGTAGCTTTTATAAACATGCCTTAGAAAAACACATCACTGGTGTGCATCTTGAGACAAAACAATGGCACTGATATATTTTAAGATTTGTCAGTGCAAGTTGATTTCAGTTAAACAGCTCAAACATGCATTTTAGTCTGGGACTAAACTCAAGCCTTGTCTGTGAAGCCGAGGGTAAATATGGTAACGTGAGACTAGTGTGTGAAATTATTGCCTTTGGTAATCTCTAAATCACAAATTAGTATTTCCCAAAGTTTGTAACGCAACAGATCCATAGTTTGTATTAGTACTTTCACGCCGTTTAGATCGATATCTTCCTGCTTGACCCTCATTTGCTCACTCATTTGTAGTGAAGTCGTTCGACTTTTTAAAGGTCGACAAGATGTTTGGCTGTCGTCCACCTCGTGTCTCAGTAGAATGTTAATTGAGCCCCACTTAAAACAAAATGTCTTAAACGCTTCTTCCTCAATGCATGCGGAGGTTTGGCAGTTATAGAGGGCGTTTACACATGGACGGTTTAAAGACACAGGCGCAGAAAGTTCTTGGTTCTCAAAAACCTCACGGCTCATATTTACCCCAAAACCTAAAGGGGAAAAATGATGTATGCAAATTATGTGGGCCAAATGTTTGGCATTACACAGAAATAAAATTTACCTAACTAACTAAAATGTAACTATGCATGTATTAATTTATTTTCATCATTAGTAACTAGTAAATAATATTACAATATATTATTGTTTTTTATTTTATTTTTTATTTTAGTTTTCTGCAGACATATAAAGGGTGTTACAACAGATGTAAAATGAAACAAGGTGTCTGAAAGAAAAAGAACATTTTGTTTTTTAATAATAATTATTATTTTTTAGTTTTCATTCATTTCTTTTAAAGAGACTGGATCCAATATTCCTGACACTGAGCTTTGATCTAGAATTTTTCAAAAATAAATAAGAAATAAATCTGTTTTACAGTAATGAGAATCTAATTAGAATCAATAAATTACAAAAAAAAAAAAAAAAAAAAAGTACAAACTCCATTTAAAGATTACGGCAATATTGGGTGAAATGTGCTAAATTGTAACAACAAATATTGCACCGGTCCTGCAAATAGGCCGCATTCTCTTTTAAGCCAAATATTGCTATTATTTTTTTTAGTTTGGGGTGAAATATGATTCTTCTTTTCTGTTGATTCTGGTACATTCTGTCCTCATATCTCGCTGTTCTCATATTTCTTGTCCCCAGAAGACCGTCATGTCTAAATCCTTCATAAAATTCTCTTAATACCTTCTTGTTTTGGTCCTCACGGGCCGTTGGAACACATTGCTCATCTGCTGTGTTTGTCTACACGGGTCTCAATCTTAATGTGTCCTTCATAAAACAGTCTACAGAATGGACCACCTGCTTCAACGATTCCCAAAAGCCCAGATATAAAGTCAGGTCTTAATGTCCTCATAAACCCAGAGGTTCCCTGAAGTGCGCTGATATGAGCGTGTCTGTTTATACGGGCTGTTCTTATCTCTGTGGTGTGGTTTTGTGCCATTAACTGCTGCTTTACGGTCCCTCAGAGTCTGTCGTTCTCTTATATTGGAAGCAGTTTTGTGCGGCTCAGCTGGTGGGATGTAGGAAATTGCTCTTGACCGGCCTTTTGGAAGTAAAAGGACTTCCGTAATATCTTCGGAATGTTCTTCCTACCGTTTTATTCTCCTGCATCAATCTCGCTCTCGCTCTCCATCTGGTTATCTGCGCATTCATACGTTTCGCATTTCCTATTATAACTGATAATGAAAAGGAGTCATATAAATGAAAACAGGATTGCACTTATTTTTAAAATAAGACAAAGTTTTCCCTCCGTTCCACACAAACTGAAAGAATTTAAGTTAATTTAACATTTTTAACTGTTTTATCATTGTTTTCAGAAGCTTGACCTGTCGTCACTAACAGCGGAGTGAACAATGGGGTTATACAATACGTTTTCTGTCTAATTCATGGAGAGTCTCGTCACATTTATTTATATAACACTTTATACATGACAGACTGTTTCAAAGCAGCTTCACAGTAATCCACAGCTAAGTAACTGTTAAGCCCCGTTTACACCAAGAATGATAACTATATTAGTGTCCGCACAAACGCACAATATTGTTCTGTTTATTCTAAGTTCACACCAAGTATGAAACAAACTCGGTTTGAGCTGTAAATGTACATGTTTCATAAGTGTAGAATATCACCATTTTAAGTCAGTCACAGCATTTTTTTAGTAATGGAGGGAGAAACAGAGGGAATCATTCGTTGTTGTTGCAATTCGAGACCACGTTGGTTGTACCCAAGTTTTAGTTTTGTTGAACTTTCTTATGAGGCGAATGGAAAATATCTTGTGAGAACAATAATAATGACCATAAATCACATCCAGAGTCTCGGGGAGAGTAAATTGCTGAAACTGTCTTGGGAGAATAAGATGAATTTTCTCCCTGCGTGAAATTAATGCTGTTAATGTTGAAGAAGTGTGTTTGTTTACGACTAATATTAGTCGGATTTCACGTTGGTACTTTGATTTCTATTAAAAGAACTAGATTTGTACTTTTTCAGAAGAAATCTGAACACTGCTGTGATAAGTGTTGTGGTGGGTTTGTCTGAAGGCCCTGGTATACTTCATTCTCCACGTTCTCCACTTTCCGCATTTTGTATCTCTCTTTACGCACTCTTCTTTGGCTTCTGCATTGTACATCATTGCCACCTAGTTGTACGCGCACCATCCACAAAAATTGTCACGCTGAACGTGGACGGCCGAAGTTAAGTATAGACCTCATTCACAGCAGCGCCATCTTTGATTTTTAACAGGAATGGAAGTGAGGCTGTGAGGAACAGACGCACATCTCTTCAGCGGGTTGAACTGTTATTTAGTGTTCTGTTGGCGAAACGCTGCAAAAATATATTTCCTAGAAACTACAGTAGACAACTCCTGACAACATGAGCTGTGGAAAATGATGTGATCTAGGAGCTTTATACAGTCTATCCCTCAGAGCCTCACTTTCATACCTGACTCTGACACTGCATAAGGTCTATACTAAAAAAAATGGATTGCTTTTCTTTTATTGCTGAAAGCGCACTTGAAGTACTTTGATATCACAGCAAAAACTTCCAGCCTAACTAATAAAGTTCAAACATTATGAAAGGCAAGTGAACAGTCAGTAATAAAATAAGAACAAATACACAAATTACAAGCATAGATTAATAGTAAATTACAAAATTGCAAACTCTGTAGCATTCAGGTACAGAAATAGCCTGGGTTTCCCCATAATGCCTTTGCGCAGCGTGATTTTATTCACGCTGCTAGGCAGTCTGGATACCATGGACCAAATTTTCGCCTCAGCGAGGGGACCAATCACAGAACGGGGAGGAAGCAGCAAGACGATGGCGACGTCTATGCGACACACCGAAGCAGTTTGTTTATACCTATGGATCCAACATGGCAGCAGACGCGAAGTTACCTTTCGATGCAGCCTTAGATATTGTTCTAAGTAGTTTAGAACGCAAATAAATCTCTGACCCATCGTCGTCTTCCTCGTCTAATTTCTTTCGCTCTACATACGTCATCTGGTATAATTGAAACGATTGGCTATGAGCTACGTACAGGCGCATTTGATAGACATTCGCAGCACCCAATAAACGGCTCTGGGCATTCGTAAACCACGCCTCAAATACGAGAAAATGAACATGTGGTTCCCAGACCACGTCTCAATCTCAATGAGACGTGGTCTGACGTTAGCCAGGCTAGTACAGAAATGTAATAATGTAAAATGACACTGTTGTGTTCACTGTAGAAATGAAATCTAGATCAATCTTTGTTAAAGCTGTATTTTGTTGTTTTATGAACATGACAGACAGCAGCAGAATGATTAGGCTGTTGTCACTTTAAGACTGAATATGCTGGTACACATCCGTTTCTCAACTGTTTACGGTTCACTTAAGACATAACTGAGGGAATATTTGCTGAGACGGGCATTTTGACATAATTCTGTGTCAGTTCAAGCGCAAGGAAACGTGCCTCTCTTCCTCTCTCTCTAAGAGTCCCAAAACACGTTCAAATAACAAACCTTCACTCTATGATGGTTAAACTAAGCAATCAATCCGCGCATCACATGCGTGCCGAACCACAGAGCCTGGTCCGTACGGGTCACTGGGAAACCGATCCGTTGCAACCCTAATGTCATTTGCTTTGTGGTTGTTAAAATGTTCCGAGTAGTGTTAAGGGTTGTTTCAACTAATATTTATGTTTTATTTGATTTCAGCTTTATTTCGCTGAACGGAAACGATTTTTAATATCGTTAAAGACGCCACAAGCCACGCAGTTCGAGGTGTCGACGAGTTGAGTACTAAGTGTGAGGAGTTTGTTCAAATAACCCAGAGCAAACAGCACTAATGAAATGCCTCTGTGATCGCTCTCAGCTCGGGTTTGAGGTTCTGATGGATGAATATCTGCGGATGAATGAGATTTCTTTGTGTTTTTGCTGTGTGAAAAGAGTTGGAGTGAATGCATAATCTCACGTCTGGCTCTTTCATTCATGTTGAGGTTAATGCACGGGCCAGAGACACGAGCGCAGAGATGCTGTACGGTCCTCTTGTGTTGTTCTCTGTGCTTGAGGATTCTGTGCGCATCGTAGATCTCGTCTTGTTTTTGAAGCTGTTTGCTGTTCTTCTGAAGATGAGCCCCATAATGTGTTTATATGATAGTCGCATTATCTTTAATGCTTTCTAGAAACAGCGTTTGCGCGTTTAATGCGTTAAGGTGCCCATCTTTTTCTTAAAGGTGAAGTTTGGTCTGTCGGTCCTTCTAAGCTTGTTTGCAGCCCGTTTCTGACCCTCTTCTCGCATTCGGGTTGCATAACGTGTCGGTTTGCGCATTCATACAGTACCTTCTTCTTTATCACCCTCGAACACATCTGTTCATTGGCCTCACCGGCTCTGCCAAACGCAACAGATTATCGAGCAAGCCGTCTGTGCCTTTGTGCGGCCGCCGGTTCTCCGTTCCAGCATTCGTTTGCATTCAAATGTTTGCTGGAGCCGCAGATACGTTTTAGCGCTCACTCCGTTTAATCTGCGCTTTATCTTTGGGAGATTAGCCACTTTTTAAACGAGCTCCAGAGAGAGAGAGAGAGAGAGGGGGGGAGGGGGGGGGGGGGAGTGTGTTCTTTTGTGAATTTAAATTCTTATCCCCGTTTAGGAGGATGCAGAGAGCGAAGGAGATTTCTAATGGGGATTTGGAGAAACGCTGGTAAATAGAACTGTGAAAAGCGATAAATCACACGCTCCACATGCGACCTACCTATAAGAAGCAGCGAGCGGAGCGGGGTGCGTATT
>CM060604.1:3704793-3712293 GCA_030578255.1 Tiaroga cobitis
GTCTAAAAACAAACCATTTATGTTAAGTACTGAGAATCCCAGTTAGAAGATAAAGACCTGTTAATGCATCCTCTCCCGACAGCCCTCCGTCTCTGTCTCCCTGTCCGGTCTCCCTGCGGGATGGACAGACGAGAGGAGAGTTCATGCATTCATTCAGCGAACGCCAGAGAACGCCGTCTGAATTCAAAGTACACTGTATGAGTCAGAGGAAGTTTGTGGGTTTATAATTGTTGTTTTTTTTTTTTGTTTTTTGCTGTGTCACTTCTGGGGTGGAACTGCTTTAAGTGGCAACATTGCTAAATTAAAATGAACAATCCACTCGAAAATGAAAAATCTGCATTATTTACTTGTAATTTAAACGTATATGCCCTGTAAACTTCTTTCTAAATATACTGTATATGCGTGTGTGTGCATCATAAAACATTTTTTAGTGTTCTTTGAAGAATATAAAGTTCAAAACAGTAGCATTTATTTGAAATCTAAATCTTGTGTAACATTATACGTCTTTTCCTTTCACTTCCGAGCAATTTAATGAATTTAATGAATGAATGAATGAATGAATGAATGAATGAAATGAATGAATGAATGAATGAAATTCATTCAATTTAATGAATGAATTTAATGCATCCTTGCACAATGAAGGTTATAATTACTTAAAGCTACACTGTGTGATTTTTACCCCCATCTAGCGGTGGAAAGGTATATGACCATCCAGTGAATATTAGTTTCTGTTCCTCTCAATTCGATTTCGTTTTAACTCCTACGGTGGCCAATGTAGTCCAAGATTAACATGGCTTCCAGTTCGACCTCGTCCAATGAGTGTTCCTTCAAGTGATGAGGTTATTTTAGAAAACTATTATAATTTGCAGTAATTTAATTTGTCAGGTAACATATAGGTTTATGACATCCATGTAAAATGAATAATAGTTTTATGTTTTCGTAATTTTTTACCATTTCATTGCTAACATCAGTTATCAGGTCCCAGACGGATGCAAGCTAATCTTGGTAAAGTAACTTTTATTTTTAACTTTTAACTCTTTTTCGCTTCCTTGACGACTCAGATACGTATCCTCGAGAATAAGAGTGATCCTCCATTAGCAACAGACTTTCAAAAACTTCAAGAAGGAGGGGGCAACATGGCGACCCGACATTAGAACCCCTCACCCGTATGTATTTTCAATGGCAATATTATACACTCACGGGAATACTTTATTACTTGAACGAAGTAAATATACATTAATGAGCACATATATTTTTGAAAGTGTTTTTAAGTGTTTTTAGCTAAGAATAAACTAAAAAGTTACACAGTGTAGCTTTAAACTTACTGACCCCTTAACCATATATGTTTTCTACGTATTCTCCTATATAATATACCATATACTTGTTTGGTCATAGATGCACGGACATTTGGTGTTATTGACATCCAGGCTTGCATCAGCTACTATATTTCATTTGAGATGATTTATTTTGCAAACTAGAGCCATTTTATGAGGCAGAAGTTTACAATATCACTCAGTAACCAAGTGAATGTTTTACATCCCAGTGTAACACTACTCTGAAAGTTAACCAACTGATATATTACTTATAGTGACTCTGATCATTGAATTATTTAAACTATGAGTTGCTTTCAGCTTATAATACTGCAGTTTCAAGTGATTTTCCTAACACTTAAATGTCAAAGCTGCTCTCGAACTCTGGGTGACCAATAATTCATAACCAGAGATTGCGGTTCACCCATAAGACGCGCGAGTGTGAAGACATTAGTTTAATCTCTGCTGTGTGTGTGTGTGTGTGTGTGGTGTTAAGTCTCTTTGAGGCGTGTTCTGGAGTGTCACGCTGCCTCTGGATCTCATGTTGGTCTCTGGTCTACAGTTTATCTCATTATAAGGCTCATGGATTGTGGGATCTAGGGTTTCAGAAGTCAGAGCTGATAATCCCTGTCATCTGGATTAATTAGGACTTTCTTCTGTCATCTGATCGCCTCATACATGGGTTGACTCTCTCTCTCTCTCGCTCTCTCTCTCTAAAACTCTTTTAATAGCTGGATTACATTACAGGCTGGATTTGCTTTTAGCCTTTACTTTCCCTCTCTTACAGTATTTCCGCCCACTTTCCTTTTTTCCCTCTATTGCAGCATCTTTTACCTAGAAGTGATGATTGGCAGGTCAAAGCATTAGTGGGTTTCAATGAAGCCCTTCTATTCGTCATGATAGTGAGATGTACATGGGGGAAAATAAATCACATGTACTTCAGTTTCTTCTCCAGAATCATGTTCTGATGTTTCTTTTTTGTTATTCCTGATCTGGTCATGTGTGATTGTGTTTGTAGTTTATATCAAAACATTATTGATTGAAAAAATGTTGTAAATGGCTTCCCAAATCCCATGAGCTCCGCTTCTATTCTGTGTGTGCTGCTGCTGTTTCTTTCATTAGCTGTGTGTCTGTTAATATTTTAGGCAGGTGTGTGGGTTGTACGGTGGGAACTCGTTGTGTTAGAGTGAATATTTCAGGTGTCTCTGTGTGTGGTGCGGCGTATCAGAGTCTCATTATATCAAACCCTCGGGCCTCAAACCTCCAACAAACCCACTGTAGAACTACACACACACACACGCACACACGTCTGTCTGTCTCTCCTGTCCCTTTCAGAGTGTCTGTCTCTCTCTCTCTCTCTCTGCTTCATTATCTGTTTTTTCCTGAATTCTGAGACCATCACTCGCTCCAATCTAACACACCCTGAGAGAGAAAGAGGCTTGTTTCTGTTGTGTGTGTTGTGAGTGAGAGAGAAAGGGGAGAGTATGTGTTTTGTCTGGTTGTGTGTGTGTGTGTATGTGTGTGTGTGTGTGCGCAGATTGACGTGATTGTTTTGACAGGCTGTTATGATGATGTCTTTAGTAATGTGAAATCTCTTGAATACTGTCACTTAAGTCTCTCTCCAGATCTCTCTGTTTCTCTCACACTATCATATTGGTTTTATTTGTCGTTTCTTGTGTTAATTTATTAGCCTGGAAAACCCAGACAACTTCCGGCAAATTTAGATTTGCTCTGAAAGTTAGTCTGGCAAAGAGCTCATTCAAGCCCATTTTCCAATCCGTTGAAATCGAGGCACCAATCAGAAACGTTGGGGCGGGGCTTTACACGATGACGACAGCGCTGGGATTTTGAAGCAGATTTTGTAGCCTACATTACAAAGATGGATGCCGCCGTCGAACATCACTCGTTTCGAATCAGCAATCGCGTCTGTTTTAAGCGGTTTGAACGTTTCCTTTTTGTTAAAAACCAAGCAAAGAACAACACTCGGAGATGTTTTCTCCACCGCTCTGCATACGTCATCTCCTTCATCGCTCTGATTGGTTTTAGGTCTAACCCGCGACGTCCGTTGGTGACGCCCCTCTGGAGATGATTTGTCTATGACGCTTTGCCAGACCATAACTCAGTTACAACTGAGAATGGTCTGGTTTTTAACCAGGCTAGTTAATTCATGGTATTCTACAGCGCTCTGTAATACTTCATTGTGACTGGTCAGTGGCAGCATTCTGCAGTCAACTATTCTGCTAATTAGATGTTTCACAGTGATAAAATCAGTGTGACCACATTACTCTGCCCTGGTAACCACACACAACACCCTTGAATGGTGATAGTGAGTTTTTACACAAATGTAAAACACAAACTCTCACAAACTCTCTTAGCATCCATCAGAACACCTTATCGGTGTCTTGGTAACCTCACACCATACCCTAGCAACCACCCAGAACAACTTAGCACCCTCATAGCAACACCCTATTAACCACCTAGCAACCTTATTAACCAACCTAGCAAATCTTAGCAACCCTCCAGACACCGTATCAACCACATGACAACGCCCTGGCGACCACACACATTACACTAGAATGGTGCTAGTGAGGTTTTCACAGGTGAATTACTTGGCAAACACCCAAAATACCTTAGCAATTACATGGCAGCCACACACAACACCCTAGAATGGGGCATGTGAGTTTTACACATGTGAAATCCCCAGCAATACCCCTGAACTCCTCAGCAAAAAGCTGTTTTGCAATAGGCTGTGTTGATAAAAAGCTTTAAAGTGTGCCCTCTGCTGACTTCAGTGCACTAAATGTGAGGCAAAAAATAAGTGTGTAAATGTGTTGCTCTTTGTGTTTGTGTGTGTAAGGGCTCGACTTGCATTATGGAGCTGAAATTGGCTTCACAGTGTTGCAAAACCTTTTTTCTGTATTATAAGGACATGCAAACTGTCCCCATAATTCAAAAGGTTGAAAATGAACTAAACAATGTTAATTGAAATGTAAAAAATATAGGTTTAGTGGTTTGTTTAGGTAAGGTGATCTCAGTATAAAAACCAATGTGTGTGTCGTGTGTATGTGTAATGTATATGTTTGTGTTTTGAGGGCATGTTTTGCCTGCAGTTATTTTGGCTCTGAATCAGCCTGCTGGTACACACACACACACACGCACGCACGCACGCACACACACACACACACACACACACACACACACACACACACACACACACACACACACACACACACACACACACACACACACACACACAGTGTGTTCTTGCCATCTTTCTTTTTAACTCATCAGTTTCCCTTTTTTTGGTCATCCTATCAGCATGTTCTTTATGAACATCATAGTGGTTCTTGTTATCGCTGTAATGTATTAATACCGGTACTTTGGATCAGTATTTTTGATCCATTTATATGTGCATATATATCATCTATGTAAGAAGCACGCTGTCTCTCTCTTTTGCTTTTGTTTGGTACGTCGCCTTAAAAGCAAAAGCAAGTATGTATGAGCATTTGAAGTACTGGTCACACTGAGTCTCTTGGAAGCTTGCTGCAATTTCAGTCACAATCCAGGGTGTTCCCATAAGTTTATCATCTAAACTGGGACTTTCACTAGCATGTCCTTTAGCGGATCTGGACACATTTTCCAGTCTGGGTCGGAGTGACTGATGACTGTCGTTAGCGCTGGATGATATTAATGAGCTCCTAATGGATCAGATTCACTGGTCTTTCAGACTACCCACCTCTGTAAACCTCTGTAAATGCACAAGCTCCATTAAAACCATCATCATGCACGACTCAGACCAGAGAGAGAGAGAGTCCATGAATAATACAGGCCGGTTTGAGGAACACATGTTCTCTGGTCGTGCGCTAATGTAGAAGCGCTTTAGAGCCGACAGCTGAATTTCGCCAAACATCTGAATCTATCTGTTCAGAATAGCGTAATGCAAACTATTCTTGAAATAGTAGTATACTATTCAGTGTGTATTAGGGCTGCATGATTTTGGGAAAAAATTTAATTGTGATTGTTCTGATAAAATCAGTGTCATTTTGCTGTGAATTTGAATGATTCCTCTAAAGTAAACGTAATACATTTTATGTTGTTAGTACTATTTCAAGACTATTTATTTTTTTGTTAAAATGTGTCTCAAATATCATCAAGCCTTATCAGGAAGGTTTATTTGTTCAACTCTCAATCATCATTGTATTGCATTATATATTTTTTAAACTACAGAGCTTTGATCATAAAACTAAGCCTTTAAATATCATCTTAATAAGACATTATTGGCAGATAAAGAGCTACGACTGATATTTATATGCGTTTAATGTATCTCTTCTATACTGTTATAAAGATCAGAATTTCATCTTACTTTTGTCCATATAAATATCAGCATCTGCACTCAATTTTGAGGCGCCACGCAGGATTTAAATCAAACTTCGCTTATCAATACATGCATAACACACGTGCATATACTCCTATAAATTACTCGCATGTACATGTATACTACTGGATGTTCAAAATACATATATAAAATATACGTGCACACTAATATGAAATTCATACCAATACATATTATGTTAGTAATAAATGCATATAAACTTGTGAATAACTTGCATATACATATAAACTTGACGCACGCATACACCTATAAATACTCGCATATACATATAAACTTCCATGCACATACACCTATAAACACTAGCACATACATATCCACTCGCTGCACGCAGACACACCTATACACACTCGCATATACATATAAACTTCCATGCATATACACCTATACACACTCGCATATACATATAAACTTCCATGCAGACACATCTATACACACTTGCACATACATATAAACCCGATGCGTGTATACACATCCATAAAACACTCGCGCATACATACAAAATAAAACGTGGATGCATGCTTTAGTTGTGTATATATGTATATGCGAGTGATGTCATATGTGGATGTGCGTGAACTTTTCAGTGTAAAAGGAAGTCATTTCAGTGTAAAAGGAAGTCAGTTATTCTTCTTCTTCTTTTGGAGTTTTAGGGCGGTTGGCAAACTAGCTAAAATGTGCATTTACTGCCACCAACTGGACAGGAGTGTGAAGCGTCAACACAGGGGGCGCAAAGATATCACGCAACACCTGAAATAAAGCTTGCCACAAATAACCTTTATTTGACTGTCTATGCAAAGAACCGGCGAAAGTAATGATTATGCATGAAACATTTGAATGGTTGATAAAGTTAATAAATTGATAAAGTTGACGATGCAGACTCGCCATCTTCGCTGTAGTGAACGCGCCTAGAGAGAAATGCACACTTCATATGAAGTGTGAACGCGCCGGCGCCTCTGTGTCCTGATTAGCTTACATTGTCCACTATATTTGCTTCTTATTTATTAATTCAGGCAAATTTGTTGATGAAACATTGATTAAAATGAACATACAATTTATAAAAAAAACGAAATCAACTTTAAAGAAAGGCTGTCTACAAAAGAAAACTTTATGGTCAAAATCATGTCTGACCCATTCCAAATATTTTCCGATAGCCTGTATCTTATGATCCTATCTTACTCATCTCATGCGGTTCCCTTTTCATAAAATCAACATAGATGAAATAAAAAAAAAACATTATATTATTTAAACATAAATATGAAACGTATGTATGAAGCGTTAAATCTCTGCTCACATGCTCTGGTGTGTAGCCTATACATGCATGTGTGTGGTGGAGGGCTGCGATTTTCATATAATAATCAAATAATACCCATCGATCTTCGAATTTTAGCTGTGCTTGAAAATTTCGTTTTGTATAAATTGTATCTTCATTTTAATCAATGTTTCATAAACAAATTTGTCTGGATTAATAAATAAGAAGCAAATATAGTGGACAGTGATCAGGACACGGAGGCGCCGGCGCGTGAACTAGAGCGCGTAAATGAACCAAACTCAGCGTATAAACTACTTGCATCACAGACCTGTTCACACTCCTGTCCAGTTGGTGGCGGTAAATGCACCTTTTAGCTAGTTTGCCAACCGCCCTAAAACTCAAAAAGAAGAAGAAGAATAACTGACTTCCTTTTACACTGAAATTACTTCCTTTTACACTGAAAAGTTCACGCACATCCACATATGAAATCACTCGCATACACATATATACACAACTGAAGCATGCATCCACGTTTTATTTTGTATGTATGC
>CM060604.1:3717293-3719793 GCA_030578255.1 Tiaroga cobitis
TATTTATAATATAACGGTAAGATTTCTGTTGTAATTTCCTCACTGTGATGTATTGAAAGGTGGTCTGGTTGAATTCTTCAAGCCATCATTTTCACATCAGATGTTTAATAAGCCCCTCGTTCTGTCATCTTCATTACAAGTGTCAGTGTATCATGTAACAGATATCGGAAACGAAACCACACAATCCTAAAGGGATCCTCCCTGCGATGGTTTGAAGTTGTTTTGAAGTGTTCAGTTATCAGTCCGAATCCTTGCGTGCCGCTCTCAGCCTCCTGGATCATGTGACACAACATGACAAGTGTGAAAACAAGCGGCACAGAGAGAGTCATTACTTTCAGAGTGTGTGCGACTGGTTTTATGTGTTTCTGCTTCAACTCTTTCCATCTCCAACTTCTCACGTATGACTGCTTCCGTCTCTCTCTGTGTGTGTGTGTGTGTGTGTGTGTGTGTTTAAAGTGGTTAGCTGCAGGTTTAAAGTTTTATAAAGCTGTCAGTTCTCACTGATTTTCATTTCAGTGGGTGAGTGAAGCTGACAGATGCTGTGAAGTGTGTGAGAGAGAAAGAGAGAGAGTTTTGCTTCACTCATGTGTGATGACTCGCAACACACACACAGTTCGCAGGTGGACAACATGAGTTACACAGCTGTAGTTCACACACCTTCAGCACAGTATCAGAGTCGGTGTGTACTGATATCAGGGTCAGATTTCAAGCACTGGAGAAACACACAATGGTTTATGCACTATAATGCATAAACCATTATAGTATCAGACAGCATTTTTTTTTTATTATTAAATTGTTATTGTCAGTCTGGTTAGAATAGTTTGAGATAATATAATGTCAGGTATAAATGTCCTACACAGGTCTCCGTTGTTTCTGCTGTACATCTGTGATGTTTCAATGTCACTTATATTCTTATATCCGTATATTCTTACACTTACACTTATATTCACATACATTCTTCATTGGAGCTTTAATAGAAACATTGTTTATAATACTTTCATTAATATACTATTATAGTATTATTGATTGACATACATAATTATTTGTTTTTGGCAACATGTGTGTAATGTATGTGTGTGTCTGTGTTTTTAGAGTGTATTTGTAAGTTGCTAATCCTTGAAAGAGTGTGTGTGTGCGTGCGTGTGTGTGCGTGCGTGCAGCTGTTGTGTTTTACCTCAATCTTTGACTTCTCTGTAGATCTTTATTAACATCTGTCTGTGTCTATATTGCGCAGATTAACCAGTCCTAAACCGGTTCTTACACACACACACACACACACACACACACACACACACACTCACTCACTCACTCACTCACTAACACACACTCTCTAGCACAGACACACACACACGCGCACATACACTCACTAACACACACTCTCTAACAAACACACACACACACACACTCACTCACTAACACACACTCTCTAGCAAAGACACACACACACGCGCGCATACACGCACTCACTCACTAACACACACTCTCTAGCACAGACGCACACACACACACACACACACACACACTCTCACTCACTCACTAACACACACTCTCTAGCACAGACACACACACACACACGCGCATACACACACTCACTAACACACACTCTCTAACACACACACACACACACACACACACACACTCACTCACTCACTAACACACACTCTCTAGCACAGACACACACACACACGCACTCACTCACTAACACACACTCTCTAGCACACACTCACACACACACACACACACACTCACACACACACACTCTCTAGCACAGACACACACACACACACACAGGGCCCCAGCGAGAATTTCTGCTGATGTTTAAGTGTATTGGACTGACAGATGCTCAAATGTGTAAATGTGTGTTTGGTTATGCGTCATTAACATGTTCATGTAATTTCTGTCTGTGTTCTTCGAGTTCTTCCAGAGGCGTGTGTGTTTGTTTGAAAGTGTGTATGCATGCATGATGTTTCCTACACACCCCTGGCTCGGCCTGGTCAGAAATCATGACGGTTTTCTGCTCAGATGAGTTGACAAGGGCCAAAATTATACCTACAGCTATCTCTCTCACACACACACACACACACACACACAGCTGAGATTCTGCATCCGTCCTGCTCTGCTGTCTACAGGAATGCACCTTTTAATTGGATTTGGATCATTATAGTTTGCTATTATGGCTATTATCATTTGCTATTATTAGTGATGTTGCAGTGTTTTCTAATGCAAACATTATTTTTACTGCTATTTGTAACTCATCATGAAGAGTTTGTTTTTAAAAGAAACTAATACTTCTATTCAGTAATGTGAATTAAATTTGATCAAAGGGGACTCCAAAGACATTTATGATGTTACAATAGATTTATATTTCAAAATAAATGCTTGTTCTTCTATTCATCAAAGAATCCATAAAAATAATTGCAGCCTTGGTAAGTAAGAGATTTCTTTCAAAAACATTTGAAAAAAAATCAGCAATCTTTTCAACAGTAAAGTACATGATGTA
>CM060604.1:3724793-3734793 GCA_030578255.1 Tiaroga cobitis
ACCACAAACTTTCTGGTGTGTGTGTGTGTGTGTGTGTGTTTGTGTGTGTGTATGAGAGAATAGTTTAGGGTGTTTATAATTACTGTCATCAGAAGAGAGCTAAATGTGACCAAACCTCCCTTTAGGCACAGTTTCATCTTTTGGATATACATAATGGTATGCCAGTGATATGTCCTCATTTCAAGGTGTGTGTGTGTGTGTGTGAGCTCTTTTGTATGATGCAGCTGTGTACTGAGGCTGGATGCCATGAGAGGCAGATAAAAGCCAGAATGGATGAATAGACCTCAGGCAATACACAAATACAAAAGACAGCAGGACGTTTACAACACAATCCAGAAACAATAACATTAAAGAGCCCGTGTTTCATAGTTCCTGACTGAGCACACACACACACACACACACACACACACACACACACACACACACACACACACACACACACACACACACACTTGTAAATGTAGTGTTAATGTAATACAGATGTGCTGTTGTCATGCTGCAGTTTTCATTGTGACCTGCAGAGGCGCCATTGGCTTATAAATGAATTTTGGAATCTCGTGTGTGTGTGTGTGTGTGTGTGTGTGTGTGTGTGTGTGTGTGTATGAGAGTATGAGAGAGAGAGACCAGCAGCCATTTTGAATACAGATCCCATTTTATGAATCACAGGCAGTGATTTGCAGAGGCTATGGCTGTGTGTTCACTGGCTGAGCGCATAATCAATCACACACACACACACTGACCCACTGACAGACATTTCAGATCGCATTATGCTGTTGGCGGAGTCGTGAAATGATCTTGCTATCTAGTCTTCACTCTCTTTCTATTTAGTTTTCCTTAAAACTCAGTCACAGATTCAAGATATTTATGATTTATGTAGCACATTTCATGCACAATGTTATTTTGTGCTTTACAGTATGGGATTTATAAAATGATCAAAAATGCATAAAAGTAGAAATAATAAAAAGAGAAAATATTATTTAAAATTATTTTAATCCTTAGGTATTTTAAAATGATTTGTTTATTTATTTAAATATATTTGTTTATTAGTTAATGTATTCTAAAAATATATATCTGGAAGGAGTAATTTAAGAATTCAAATGAAGAGATTGAGTGAATTCAACATAATTAGAATAAGTTAAATTAACAGGCAGGGAATTTACAAGAAGAAAAGATAAAAATACATGAACGAGTATGAAAATGTCAAAATGTCCCTCAAAGATGGCAATACCAGAAATCCTTGTCCTTGTGTGAAAGCAGCTTATAAATCATAGTGAGTGATGCTTTTTGAAAATGTAAAAATGCAGAAAGTTTTCTGTGATAGTGTTCAAAAACATGCAGTTTGTACAGTATACAAATCATTGTGTTTATGGAAAGTCTCCATAAAACACATAAAACTCAAAGTGTGTGTAATGTAATCCAGAGCTGTTTCACTCTCTTGAGTGTTTCCATATGCTGCTGTAACTCAACACACACACACACACAGATGCCAGAGACAAATGTACTGCTCGGAAATGAGGTACAGAGACTGAAAAAAGTTTGAATTGAGGCTGAAAATGGAGGAGAGAAAGTATTGAGAACATTAGAGAAAGAATAAAGGACAGACATGGACAGAAGAGAACAGGCCAGATTGCAGATAGAGCTGAAGATGTTTATCTGATCTTGATTGTGTTTCATGCACTATGAACGAAGGAGATTATCACACACACAAGCTGACGGTCATCTGTGTGTGTCCTTCTCTGGAGACTCGTCAGCAGTGTGAACTTTAGTCTTCACGTTTCATTGAAGCTGTTGGGCGTTTGACTCTCAACTCTGACCTCTGACCTCCTCCTGTTCCCTTCACAGTCTGTCTTTAGAACAGAGATGCCAACACACGTGTGTGTGTGTGTGTGCGCACAGAGTTCTTTCTTTTTTGGATGAGATATTTCCTTAGATATTTATTTTGATCAGATTACTCCAAAAACATTGATTGATTTAGGAAAGAAACAAGTTGCTGACACTGATATTTGATGCTCATACTAATTCCTCATATATGCCTGAGACACAGAAGGATTGCATTGGCGTTTGATTGAAATTTAACATTTATGCAAAATAAATGAGAAAAGTTTCAAGGATTAAGGCCATTACTGTTTGGAAGATGTGATTGTGTATTGTCAACAATAAGCATAAACATTCTGCATCTCCATTTTGTAGTGTGGATCAATCATTGCGACATCTCATGTTTAATAATCTGTTATCTGCTTGACAAATACTTTATGCTACTGCCCATTAGGGCTGGGTATCGTAACAAAATGTTCGATACCGATACCGATACCTTGACTTCGATACCGGTTCCTGAACGATACTTTTTTCGATACCAATTTTATGTAACCAGTTTTAACAATATAACATTACCTAATTTTTATTTTCATTTTTTCAGTTTGTTGACTTTTTTACACTCATATTTTGAGTATGTAAAAAAGCACCAATGCTAAAGTTTTTGATGTTTCCTAATCATTTAACAATATTCTTTACCTCAATGAGCTCATTGTTTCTGCCTTAACTTAATGCATTGTTTAACAATGAAATTGAATGAAAATTAATTGAAATGCATTACACTGTCACCTCTGATAACAGATAACTCTAAATTGTAATTTAGACACATGCATTTTCTGTAAAGCTGCTTTGAAACGATATGTATTGTGAAAAACGCTATACAAATAAATGTGAATTAAATTAAATATAGGCTACTGGGGGGCGGGATATATGCCTCGCGCTCAGCACACATGAAGCTTGCCGCAAAGCACTGGCAAAAGTAGCCATAATGATTATGGATGTGTCGGGAAACAATAGCAAGGAGATATTTTAATTGTTTATTAATGAACAAGTGTTTACTAATGGTATGTTCACTGTTCACAACCGAACGCGAATTTAATTATTTGCGCGAGTAGATTACATACAAAGTCAATCCAAAGACGCGAATAGACGCATCATTCGCGCCGGGCGTCGCGAATGACGCGAATTGGGCGACGCGTTTGAACTCGAGCGGAAGATTCAAGCGTCTAACTAGACGCGATAGACGCGTTCGGTGTGAACACACTCTCAAGTGTATTCTGTGCGCTTTGCCTTATCAGATTTACCGTGTTACCGGTCTTGGCAGCAATTATCTTGTCGAAAATATTGCATCACCTGCTTCTGGCATCGAGTCTGGCACATAGGTACACTTTGGATCATTTCCACATATTTTCTATCTATCTGGGTTGGGACGTTTACACACACACACACACACACACACACTACAGCCTCACGTGCGATGAGCCAAGTCTCTGGGCAGCCGCGTAAACTTTTCCGCCACAGCCAATCATGCTGCATGCTTATTGTTTCACCGACGTTGACAAGATTAACCACTTAGGTACCGAAATTTGGTACCGAAAAACAAGACATGTTTCGATACTCGGTAGTATCGAGGCAATTTGGTCTGGTACCTAAAAAGTACCGAACTCGGTACCCAGCCCTACTGCCCATTGACATGCTTTGAAAGCTACCGTTATCCTTTTTTTTTTTTTTGCCTTCGAACTCCTTAAAATGCACAAGTGCAGATCGGGAAAATCTAAATGTTCTCCCCCGAACCCTCCTAGACATATGCATTTTAAAAAGCCTCTCAATTAACATGAGTTCATAACTGCACGTATGACAATCATCAAACTATTTGAAAAGTGTTGTTTAAAAGCAGTATAACATGAAGTGTTGATGACATATATTCACTGGACACTGATGTCACTGCTTGACGTGTCTCATCAACTCCCCAAAAACCCACGTAGCCTGTATGAGACCGTCAGACACTGTGAACACCGGCCTGACAGAAACATCATTTCAGCTCCTTCTTTTAATCTGAGGCTACTATCTTAAACACACATGAGCACTTAACCCCCTCTCTCTTTTTGTGCATTTCTAGTTAAGAAAGATCAAGAGGGATCTGAAGAGAAGAAAAACGCTCAGAAGAAGAAGGTGAAGGAGCTGAAGGTGCTCGACTCCAAAACATCCCAGAATCTCTGTGAGTAGCAGCCAATACACGAATGGTCATTCACATGAGAAATATCTCACTAGTTTAACACAGTCATGTATAGAGTTGTGTGCTCAGAACTGTGTGTGTTGTGTGTGTTGCAGCTATATTCTTGGGTTCAAACAGGATGCCTTATGAAGAGATGAAGAATGTCATCCTGGAGGTCAACGAGAAAGTTCTCTCTGAAAACATGGTGCAGGTATGAAAGAGTGTGTGTGAAAGCGCTCGTATTGATTGAGTGGATCTTTGATGTCTATTTGACATTAAAGTTCAGTTCATTTCTAAACTCTGTTGCGCACCAGTGAACCACACAACTTGAAAACAGGGTTCAGTTCACATCCTTCTGGACCGGCCTAACTTGAGGAAGTGAACTGATTAACCTGTTAACAACTGATAATGAACATCCAGACGGTTTTAAACCCGGTCAGGATGATCAGGACCCTGACGCGAAGGGCCCCGGGACCCCGCTTATTACACAGCTACTTTCCACATAAGTGAATAATTAGACACGAAATATAGACTTGAGTTTAAATATTTAAAGGTCAAAGCTTCCACAAAGAAAGAAGTCGCTTGCAAGCAGCAAGTTCAAATTAGACAGAAATGTAAGGGACACGGTACCAGAGGTCGCGTTAACCGAAACTTTTCTGTCATTGACTGATTTTTTTTTTTTTAGCAGTGACAGAAAAATCTGAAGGCCGTTCGTCATTTTGACAGATTACAAAGCACAATGCTTATTGCGATTTATTGGACAAACATTCATTATGTTCAACGTTCTCTCCATATATAAATAAATGCATAATCTATGCTTGTCCTGTAAGTGCCACTGCAAAAGTCTAACTTGACCTCTGTACGGTACAGTCAAACCACTTATTACACTGTATTTCACCACTTATTTAATAATTGTGGGGATAAGAGATACTGATTTGAGATTAAACTGTTTTAAAATCTTGCCTGTTATCTTATAATCCATTACAGTGTACCGAACCATCATTGCATAAGGGCAGCAACTGCGTTTGTATGAAACAAGAGAGCGAGTGTGTGATACCTGGATGACATCAGAATATTTTATTAGCTCACCAAACGCAAATCTTCCAGGAGGAAAAATCGTTACTAGGAAACGTCAAGCGCCGACTTCAGTTACCTGGATGAGCCTGTGTTATCAGTTTTTATAAGTTGTTATTGGGAGATAACATAGCGCTGGATGGCTCAGTTAACCAATCAGAATCAAGTATTCCACATAGCCGTGTAATAACCACTGATAACATACTTTGACCAGCATAAAATAATGCATGTCTTTCTGCTTCATGTCACTGAAGCCCTAAAAGCTCGTGCCCCCCCCCCCCCCCCCCCCCTGTTTTCTCGTGCTTAATTTTCTCACAATCTCCACATTATAAAAAGTTTTTTTTTTGTGATCACCATAATTTCCTCACCATGTTCACTTAACTAAGTTGTTTTCTTGTGATTTCGACATTAAAGGCACAGTATGCAAGTTTTGCCGCTAGAGGTCGCTTATTCAAAACTATAACAAAGGCATAGCTTGGATAAGCGTGGAATCACAGCTAAAGGCGGCTTCTGTTAACTAAAGTCACTTTCTGTGTTGCAGGTTACTGTTTTTGAAAAAAATCAGCAGTGATTGATTTTATTTTGATTGTTATCTTCAAAACTTGATCGCATAATGTCACTTAATATAACTGTTCTTTAGTTTTTTTTTCCAGTTACTAACAAAGTGTTTGGAAAAGAGATCTCAGAACTCTGTTGCCAGAACTAAAAAACGCCGTTGCTCAGAACAAGCCGAAATGTTAAGCAATTTGTTTTTATTATCATTAATCTTTTTATTTTATTTGTTTACGAGTACACTAAAAAATGAAGCCATTATCATGAGAAAACTAGTTATGTCGAGATCACAAGAAATTTGGTCAACAGAAAATATGACGAATATTGTGCTTGGATAAACATTTATTGTTGGTTTGCTGTTGTTTTAAAGCAAGACCTTCAAGTTTACACATCCTTAATCTTTCAAATGCAGGAGGATTCAAGTCCACATGAAACCAAAATAGCTATTTTGGGTCTTATTGTGAATGAATCATCAGTGCATGTGATTTCAAAATTAAAAACATTTTTCTTCAAAATCTTTTATCAAAATGTAATGACTGCTTCTGAAACAACTTTCCTTTTTGATGACATCAGTACCTCTTATTTTTTATTGCCACCTTCATACAGTCACTCATCTATCATCATGATATTAATCAAGCCCCACTTTTTTTAATACTCTGTTTCATCTCATAAATGTATGGAAGCTTGTTTGTATGGAGTTTTTTCTCACAATTGCGATTTTACTTGCGTGATATAAAGTCGCAATTGTGTGTTATAAAGTCAGAACTGTGAGATGTGAATTCTGACTTTACATCTCGCAATTCTGTGAAATTAAGTCAGCATGTCTCCAATGAAATTACACACACATTTTGATGTGTGTGTAAAGTTTTGGTAGGCGAACCAAAATGGACAAACCCGGTGAAACTGTTGTCGTCTTCTCCTGAGTGTTTTTCTAGTGGTAAACCGCTTCTGTGTGTGTTTCAGAGTTTGCTGAAGCTGCTGCCGGAGCAGGAACAGCTCAACACATTAACAGAGCTGAAAGATGAGTACGAGGAGCTGGCTGAGTCGGAACAGTTCGGAGTTGTGGTGAGAAAACACACACAATACTGACTTCTCACAAACACAATCACACAGAGCCAGAGAGAGCACGTGTGTGTCTGTCTCCAGATCAGTTCAGTGAAGCGTCTGAAGCCCCGTCTGAGCGCCATCCTCTTCAAGCTCCAGTTCGAGGAGCAGGTGAATAACGTGAAGCCTGAAGTGGTGGCGGTGACGGCCGCCTGTGAGGAGCTTCGGAAGAGCGAGGGATTCGCCAAACTGCTGGAGATCACGCTGCTGATGGGAAACTTCATGAACGCAGGATCGCGCAACGCCAAAGCTTTCGGATTCAGCATCAGTTACCTGTGCAAGGTGACGTCCTGATCTGCTCAGATTGACAAATGCGGTTAACACTACATTTTGTGTGCATATGATGCATTTTTGTGTTTTAAACTAACTTTTCATATAGCTCATCTAGCATATCGGAAACACTTTACAATAAGATCCCAATAGTTAACGTTAGTTAATGCATGAACTACAATGAACTGACAATGAGCAATGCATTTGCTACAGCATTTATTAATCTTAATGTTAGTTAAAGGTTTAGTTCACCCAAAAATTAAAATGATTCCATAATTCACTCACCCTCAAGCCATCCTAGGTGTACATGAGTTTCTTCTTTCAGCCGAACACAATAGGAGTTATATTAAATATTAAATATCCTGGCTCTTCTAAGATTTATAATTGTACCTGAGTTTTTGAAGCCCAAAAAGCCCATCCATCCATCCATCCATCCATCATAAAAGTTATCCATACGTCCTCAGTGGGTTAATAAAGGCCTTCTGAAGCCAAGCAGTGCGTTTTTGTAAGAAAAATATACATTTTTATAAATTTACAAGCTATAATCACTGGTTTCCAGTAACAGCCATATATGGGTCTAGTTCTGGCAGAAGAGTGACCTCTGACCCGACGCATGAACTCCCTTGAAACCCCTTCGTTATATTCTTGAGTTTTCTTCCGGGAATGAACACGTCACAATATTCCTCATTTAAATAATTAATACACATAAAAAGGGGCGGGGCCTGGTTGAGTTAGTTAGTAGTGTGTTGAAACTGGCGGTTATGGTAAGGGGCGGGACATTTCCCAAACACACTCGACCAATCACAACACACTGCTCCAGCCGGCCAATCAGAGCACAGTGTGCTTTCAGAAGGAGGGGCTTCATAGAGACAGGAACTAAACAGAGCGTTACTGACAGACTGGGAAGAGACGAGCCGCAACAATGGAGAATATGAGGAAAAGAATGTGTTTTTTGAACAATCAAGCATGAAAACCTGTTCTAGTAGAGCTCAAAAACAAAATTAAGACTTATTAGTTAAATAGGACATTTTATGCCCTTTTTTTTTTGTTAACAAATGGAAGCTTACATTGTTACCAACATATGTAATTATTCTCTCTATGGGATGGATTTGTGTTGCCCATGTTTGTGCCTTTTATTGCGCAAACATTGTAAATAAATGCATGGGATTGCTAGTGAGAACACATTTTGTACCTATTTTGTAGAAAGTGCCTGATGTGGTGTTCCCCACAAAGTAAACAAATGTGTGTATGTGTGTGTTTAGTTGAGAGACACTAAATCAGCAGATCAGAAACAGACTCTCCTGCACTTCCTGGCGGAAACATGTCAGGAGCAGTACCCTGAGGTCATGGCCTTCCCAGACGAACTCATCCACGTGGAGAAAGCCAGCAGAGGTCAGTCTCAGTCCCGTCGTCACGTCACTGATCATGCTTTCCTTATTCTATATACACTTCAAAAACATTTTCTTTTATTCAGCGAGGATGCATTAAGTTGATCAAAAGTGACAGTTAAGACATTTGTCATGTTACAAAAGATTCCATTTCACAGTTTCCACAAAAATATGAAGCAGCACAACTTTTTCCAACGTTGATAATAAATGATCATCATATTATGATTTCTGAAGGACCATGTGACACTGAAGACTGGAGTAATGATGCTGAAAATTGATCACAGGAAGAAATTAGTTTACAATATATTCACATAGAAAACTGTTCTTTTGAATTGTTATAATATTACTGTTTTTACCGTATTTTGATCAAATAAATGCAGCCTTGGTGAGCAGAAGAGTCGTCTTTCAAAAACGGGTCAAACGAGATATGTTTTTTTTATAAAAATAATTCTCTCTCTCTCTTAGTGTCGGCAGAGACGCTCCTGAAGAATATAGATCAGATGGGAAAGCAGATTAAAAACCTGGAGAAAGACATTGAGACGTTCCCCCCTCCGCAGAGCGACAAGGACAAATTTGTGGAGATAATGTCCATATCCTTTATTCCCCCTGAGAGGAAGTGTCACTTTGGTTTCCACTGTCATTTCTGCAAAAAATAATGTTATATAAATAGTGTCAATTATCCATTGTGATATCACATCCTGTTTGGGTTCTAGTTGAAGTGTGCCGTCCTGCGAGCGTCCTGTGAAGTTCATCCATTAAGGAAGTTTGGGAGGATGTTTGTTTTAGTACTTGCTAAACAAAACAACTAACTTCATGCGTTTAATAATGATATATAAATATAAAAGCTGATCCCTGTATAAGTGATATTGAGTTGTGCAGTGTGTGTTTTTCTTAACGGGAGTCCTGTACAGTTTTGTTTCGACGGCTCGTGAGCAGTTTGAGAAGATGCAGCTGATGCACGAGAACATGGAGAAGCAGTACGAGGATTTGGGCAAGTTTCTTTGTGTTCGACCCCCAAAAAGATGAGCCCAGAAGAGCTATTCGGTGACCTCAACAACTTCAGGACCATGTTCCAGGTGAGATCACAACCGGCAGGCCACAGAAAAAGTGACCAGTGTTTACCTTGGATAAATATGGACGCTTTTGTTCCCAAAATTCAGACACTTGCGTGTTTGTATCTCACAGTTCTGACTTTATCCACCTCATGTAGCAGCGCAGAATAAAGCTGTGTTCTGTGATTGTGTGGACACTTCTGAATAACAAAGTGCAGTAAATGGTCAAAGAATAAAAAAATAAGCTGAATAACTTTAAATTCTGATTGTATAACTCACAATTGCACGATTTTTACTTTTGTAACATGATAGATGTCTTCGCTCTCACTTTTGATCAATTGAATCCACCCTTGCTGAATAAGAGTATTCATTTATTGTAAAATATGAGTTTAAATCAACCCAAACTTTTAAACCGTAGTGTAAATGCACATATTTCTGTGTAGAATTAGTGTTTATAGTACCAGCATGTGTGCATGTGCGAGCGTGCACGTGCGTGTGTGTGTGTGTGTGTGTGTGTGGTGTGTAGCATATGG
>CM060604.1:3744793-3766171 GCA_030578255.1 Tiaroga cobitis
CACCTGCTGGGTAACGTGTGTGTGTGTGTGTGTGTGTGTGTGGAATCATAGCTTCCTCTGCATGGTTGTGATTTGCACACAGGCTGGAGCATGTGAATGAAATATGACATTCTCAGACAATATTCTCATATGAAGTATGAGTGTTGTTCTGCAGCTGTTACTCGAGTGTTTAACTAGTGAGTAAACACTTGGCAGTCTGATCTACTGACTACTGATCTAAATAAACCAACATGGCGGCCAGCGCACATAAAAGATGACATGTATGATATCCTACGGCTCTCTCTTGTGTCAGGATATGAATCTGATGGGTGTTTATAGGAATATTTCAGGTTGTTTTCAATTATTAATGTGGATGAACTGCATTTTTTTTTAAATTACCGCACAGACAATAAACTGTACAAATTAAATTCAAACTTAAACTAAATTAAGCTGAATAATGACACTATAATCTTTGTCAGCGCTGCTTTAGGGCTGAAATTGTATTCGTTTCATAACCGAAGAACTTTGCAACTTGGTTTATTAATGTGAAGCTGCTTTGAAAGTATCTGTATTGTATAAAGCGCTATATAAATGAATAAATGAGACTTGACACATCCCTCAGCTGCTGGACAGATTACAGTAAAATATTTACAATAATAATGCTGATAGGCATATAACACATTTACATGTTAGGGATTTAACAACAATATGAATTTTTACATTTATGCTTTTAAACTTCCAATCTGTTGAGCTTATTTTCTATTGTAAAATATGGTGAGTTTGAACGAGTTCATGCATTTGAAAATAACCAGGAATATTCCCATAAAAAGGTAAGTTGTTGGTTGTTTTTGACTGTAGTGCTTTTAACCTTTGAACTCTTAACACCGGAGAACGCCTTCCCAGCATGACGTTTGACTTGCGTGAAACAGAATGTTGTATAATTATTATTATTTAGACGTTTATTTCCCATTCTGTTTCAGCCAACAATCGGAGAGGAGCCGGTCAGGCCGTGACAAACCTTCTCGCCAAAGAGCTTCTTCAGGAGAGCGCCCCGTCCAGTGCCACGAAAAAGACCCGACAGAACACGGAGGACAGGAAGGAGTCGACTCCCGAGGACACGGGCTCGCTGGAGGATCTGTTAGATGACGCTCCGTTGCGGTCAAATTAAAGACTTCCTCTGCTGGTCCTGCTGGATAAAAGACAGACTGTGTTTTAAGGGACCAAATCTGCGAGGGCGGGGCTCTCGTTAAGCCACACCCCCTTGAGTGAGTCCATACGGCTTCCTATTGGCCGTCACACAGGAGGAGCGGTTTCGTCGTGTCACTTCACACTCATTTTGTCGTTTTCTAGCCTCTTTCGCTCTACACGCAAGATTGCATCTGTTCATCTCTCTCATCTGCTTTTTGCAAGATTCCAAAGATTTGTATATAGATTCCAGAATGTTTCATTCCACTCCAAATTCAGCAGAGCTTCCTCTTTTCTCCGGGTTGCTTTTCAGAACATCTGTTCTGCGTAAACTTTTTTGTTTTGTTCTTGACTTTGAAACGCATCACGTGGCTGAATGTTTGAGATGAGTTACGTTATTGTTCTCGAAACGCACCGTGCCAATAATGTCGAGCCCATAAATGCATTTTCGGTCGGTGTGTGCTTGAGGTGTTCCCACTGAGGTTCTGTAGGCCATCACGAGAGTTAAAGAAGGTCTGGTACCTGTTCACGAGATTAGTTCTCTCTTCTGTCGCTCTGTTCATTCTGTCGTTTTAAGTGAATTATGTCGTTTAAATCTCAAATCCTCATCGCTTATAAATCCGGTCGCGTATAAATCATTGCATTGAGTTAAATGTCACGGTTTATGCAAAAACAGTTTTCGGGTCGAATCGATAAAAAAACATGCATAAGTCGTTGCGTTGAATCGAATGCAATAAATTACTTCAGAACTGTTTTATGAAATAATTGTTTGTTAATCGCTGCACTGCCTAAACTTTCATCTACTGGTGTGTACTGGTCATATACTGGTTCATATATGGTGAACGGCGGCAGTCAGTTTTGTGACGTCCGTCATGTGTTTGTGTTTGTGAAGTGCTGTAGTCCATCTACTGTTTACTGGAACTGCTGACACACACTCGCTCATCTTTCCGTGCCGTTTCATCATCACAAGACCGATCAATGTCACGTACAGGGTTTAACTGTACATGTACGTGGATAAACTGTAAAATACATTCATTTTGAGGGCAAAACCTTTGGCATTTATTTCTCTGGTAAATGGCTTGATCGAGCCAAGTGTGCGGGACGATAGATATTTCAGCATCAATGACTGAAGTTCTGCTGTTCAAACCTGCACATCGATGTATTAGACTGGACTCTTTCTCTTTGCAGTCTTTACAAATATCCCTGTTTTACATCCCCAACAGATCCTGTTCAACAAGTCGACCTTTAAGACTGTTCTTGAGTCATAAACCGAGTTTGTGTCGGTGACCTCAGTTTCAGCTTTGCAATATGACTTACCTGAATGTTGATGTTGGCTGAATGAGGGTAGAGATCACTGTTTAAAGCCACAGCTCTGACTGCATCCGTCAAGAAATCCTGAGAAAATTTCTTCCAGATTATACTATATTAAAACATATATATGCGTTTATGTAATGTGTGTAAAACATGACACTTTGCTGCCTAGACACCGCCACATCTGAAAGAGCTCGAGAACGTCCTGTCTTTTTCCCCCCAGAGTTTTTGAAGCCAAATTTCCAATTGTTGTCATTTTTGAATTTTTGTGGAGTGATTTTGGAGACCCTGCAAGCCAACAGATTCTGCTGAAAGGCGTCACGGTTGATCGTACTGATGCTTGTGCAAGTATACGGTTTCACTTTCTTGGAAAAGCTGGACAAAGATCACTGGAAAAACAAAGAGACGTTGCGTTTTCTTTGTTTTGATGTTTTTTTATGAACAGTTTTTCTGTCATTTTTATTGTTGATTGTTTTACTGTAATAATAGAGATTGTATTGGTGAGATCCATTTGGTCAAATTGTGTATATTGCGTTTTGACTGTAGAGATGTTTATTCTGGTTATCTCTAAACCTACACCATTAAATTCTTTAATACTTATTCTGTTTGAGTGTGTGTGTTTATGAACAGATTTTGCTATCTAAAGTTCTGAAGAGGTCCACAGAAACAGGGCGGTGACAACCCTGGCCTGCAAGACAAAATTGGCAATAATTGGATGAAAACATTTCCAAAAGGTGTGTTTTGGGGTCACGCTTGTAGTAACTGAAATCTGCAACAACAAAGAAACATGGTAATGCGATGGGACTTTTGGGACTTTTTGATTAGTGTCATACAGATATTTGTACAAAAAAATGGACAAACTCTCCATTTATAAAGGAATCGATGGCTCTATCAGACTGAATGTAAACGCCTCAATCAATCCGAGCTCGATCCCAATATAAACCGGACCGGTGAATCTGACTCTTCTCAGTCGGATTAACATGCGCAGTGTTGTGATGCGTATGAAGAAGGCACGCGCCGAAACGCGTCTGTGCAAATAAAATAAGAACATATGCATTTTAATCATCCGGACAGCACTCTTAAAGTTTATAAGTATATGCATTGAGTGAAGCCTGCTCCTGTCCTCACTTACATGCGGTTAACGTCATACGAACGTGTGTGTGTGTTTATGTCTCATGTCTTATGAACTGGTCAGTGTATGAGACTAATATTTTCTAATAAAGTTCTTCTGACATAAATGTGCACTGCACACGTGCTAAAGTTTTGTTCGGAATGCATTTAAAGCACATGTAAACGGATTGCAATATTCAACAGTAGCCTACTTTCAGAATATGAAATCCGATACAAATGTGTGGTAACATTTAAGGAACGTGTGTGTGTGTGTAATTTGGTATGACGGGTACAGCATTTATTTGACATTCCTGTGTGTGCATCTGTGCGCTGGGTTTGTGTCTCATGAGTGTAGAAAAAAAATGCAGCTATGATTTGGAATTTCCTCTCTGCAAATCCCAGACTCTCTCTCTCTCACACACGCACACACACACACACACACACAGTTCTCTGTTACAGCTCATAAACTGATTGCATTCCTCCTATAACACATGCGTCTCACACAAAGTCTAATATCCTGCTTGTAAGTTTGGCACGTGTGTTAATTCAGTTAGCTGTGTCTGTCGTGTTCTGTGAAGTTCTCAGAGGTATGTGGACTTTTTTATAAGAGTTGTTCCATGAGACGGGGAGTTGGGAAAAGGGTGGAATGTTTACTTTGGAATCCCTCCATTCCCTGTAACCACAGCGATTATTCCTCTAAGAATAGATAGAACTCATCCACAGATTGTGAACCAGAGCGTTTCACACTCCTCGTATGTTTTGCACATGCATCACTATTAATATTGCTCATGCTTAGTGTCAGGGGTTTGTTCAAATCACTATGAAAACATATGACCAGTGATGATTAGTGAATTGTAGTTGTTTCATAGGTTGAGTGTGCTTGATGTGGAGTTTGACTCTAAAGATGCTAACAGAGACATTAGATGATTTGAGCTACAGATCTGAAAACAAATACATGCCTTTCCTTTGTGTTGTCAAATGAAAGTGTGTGTTTTCATGTCGCTCCTTAATGGCAGGTTTCTATTAAAGCTTGACCTCTGACCCCGTGGCAGTTCATAAAACACATTCTTACACCCTAAGATCACATCGGCAGGTTTTCCATTAGTGTTGAATATTTTGATAATTAAGTCAAACTGTTAAAAAATGTCTTTGTCTATTGAAATAAAGCTTGAATAAATATAAATATTATATGAAAAACTTATACTTGAAAAAATATAAAAATTTTGCTCTTAGTTCATGTTAGCTAATGTAGCTTAAAAATGAAAGCTTAAAAATGCATGCATAACAAATTTATTAAAGCTAATATTAAAATGAAAACTGAACAAAAATAAAAGCTAATTCAAAATATGAACAAATGCTATACAAAAATAAAAAAACACTTCCTTCAGAAGATTTTAAAGTAAAGTGAAAGACAGGAGGAGAAAGAGAAACATGATGGACTTATTAGTGCTCTTAAAAAGATAAAAGCTGCTCACAGATCCTTTGTTGATGTGTGTGTGATGACATTTGCTTCCATTTAAACTCATTGTTTAATCATAAAGGCGTAGAACTCTTTGTTCTTGTGTGTTTCTCATTCCAGATCCTTTTTTTTTTAGAAAGTCTTAATGTCTGGACACCTTCATTTCTCCTCTCCTTTGCCTTGTTATCTGGTTGTGTGTTCTTCAGGAGCACTGATGCTGTAATGAGCTCTGGAGCGGCCAGCCAATCAGAAGGCAGGAGCTGAGTTCTCAGGCTGCTGATTGGCTGGCTCAGTGTCACTGCGGTCTCCAGGTATCAGATGGATTGTGGGAGAGATTGTGTCTGTTTCTGGACACTGAAGGAAGGGTGGATGTTGAATTCAGCAGTCTTCATTTAGACTTCAGCAGTCAATTTGGATTAAACAATGCCAAATATAATACCTAGTCTCTGCAGTAGTTCCGGCATCTCTTTGCAGAGTCAATTTCAAACTGCTTTTAATACGTTTTACACAAAATTTTGCTAAAACATCAAGAGTTTGATTTTTGAGTCTGCCTATCCAGAGAGAGAGAGAGAACAGGATATAGATATAAGAGACACAGTAAGAAGAGAGAGAGAGAGTTATAAAAAGAAAAGACAAGTTGATGATGAAGAAAGTGTTTCCAAAATCTATGGCAAGCCGTTTTAACATTTAATCCTTAAAAAAAAAAATATGCGAGTACCTATTTTTCTAAGAAGGAATGTAAGTTTAAAAAGTACTTGTACCAATTAAGTTCAGGATATCTTTGGTCCATAAAGTTACTACTAAAAAATAAGTACTACTAGTTCTAATTTTTCTTAAGTATTAATAGTGTCCAATAGTGTCTAGTATTAAATACTAGACACTATTGGAATAAGTACTAGTATCTAATAAATAAATACTAGTATCTAATGAATAGGACTAGTATCTTTAAAAAGGTAGGACCTAAAGAATACGCATTAGTAGCAAATTAATAAGTGCGAGTACCTAATGGAATGGATACTAGTGTTTAAAAAAATAAGTACTATTAGCATGAACATAGATGCATGTTTTAAGGATTAAACATAACCTGTGCTGGAGCCGTGAGCTTCTCTGAAGGTCTGATGATCTCTCAGACTGGCCTAATGATGTCACAATAACTTCATGCTGAGGAATTATACTTACACAATTATTCCACACCATTGAAAATGAGAAGGTGATGAACAGTGTTCAGGAAACAAAACCAAAGCCACTGGACAGAAAACGTAAAGATGTGGTCACATTAGTGAAATTTAGCCGTCAAAAGGGTCAATTTTCACTGTCAGTGTGTATGATTCTGCTCTGACTGATGTCCATTATTACATCATCAACATCCGGTCCGGATCTTCAGTCTCCATCACTGTCTCATTCTGTGTGGGATGATGAGCGAGAAAGAGAGATGACCGTACTGACCCTTCAGAAAGAAAGAGAGAATCTCTCTCATTGGTTAGTTGTCCTCAATGCTGACCTTTCTTTCTTTTACAGGAAAGAACTGTAGGATAGGACTTGGTTTTCTGCAGGATTACGGGATACAGTTTGAGTTCATGCTCTTCTGAAATGGCCAAGTCTATTTTATTTGATCATTTTTTAAATAAGAAATGAATACTTGAATTCAGCAAAGATGCATTACATTAATCTAAAGTGACGGAAAATAGTTATTTTATTTTTAATAACATATTGATATTTAAAAATGCTGTTCTTTTGAACTTTCTATTCATCCAAAAGAAATTTTTTTTATTACTGTTTCTACAAAAATATGAAGCAGCAAAACTGTTTTCAACATGTATAATAATCAGAAATGTTTTTTGAGCATCAAATCATCATATTAGAGTGATTTCTGAAGGATCATGTGACACTGAAGACTGGAGTAATGATGCTGAATATACAGCTTTGATCACAGGAATAAATTACACTTTATATATTCACATAGAAAACAGGTTTTCAGTTTTAATAATATTTTACAGTATTACTGTTACCTTACCGACCCCAAACTTGTGACCTGTAGAGTATATTTGAACAGATATTTAACTGTTTTTGAGTAATCTGAATGCATCAGCTTTGCACATTGAATGTCATGTCCTCTTTTGTCCAAGTGTGTGTGTGTGTGTGTCCTGGTAAATCCTAAATTATGAGGACAAAATGTCCTACATAGATGACAATATCCGAAATCCTTGTCCTTGTTGGGACATTTTTTGGTCCCCATGATTAAAACGGCTTATTAATCATACAGAATAATTTTTTTTAGAAAATGTAAAAATGCAGAAAGTTTTGTGTGATTGGTTTCTATAGGGGTCGGGTTAGTGTAAGGGGAGAGAATATACAGTTTGTACAGTATAAAAAATATATATTGTCTGGAAATTCCCCCATAAAACATGGAAACCCAACCCTGTCAGGCTCTGTCTGTCAGCTGATCTGACCGCCTTGAACCACTGTGTGTGTGTTTCTGTTTGTGATTTACGAGGACATTTCATATGAATACACACCACACTATGAGGACATTTTGAATTATGAGGACATGGCCGGTGTCCTCATAATTCCGAGAATGTAGAAGTGTTTCTATTGTTAGGGGGAGCTCAAAATCAAAATGTCAGCTCATGTCCCCATAGTTCACAATAGCATCTTTTTTTTTGTGTATCAGCTGTGTATCGAGACAGTGCCCCTGTAGGTTGGTCAGTGGTACTGCATCTCCTCATGAATATTCACACAAGTGTATGGAATCGAGGCTTTTGATTGGCTGATCGCAAAACGTCCTCATAATTTCGGGTTTTGTCAAACCACTGTGTTAATCTAATTGCCACATAAGCAAATTACATCGAATGAAAAAATATAACAACAACAATAAAAACGAAAATAAATCAATAAATCAATTAAAAAGGAATAATTACACAACACCAAGCTTTTTTTTTTGATGATCCGGACCTGTCTCCGAACCACTCCCTGATGCTGAGACAGCCACATGCGGATCAGTCATCGAGGAGAAGAGACGTCAGGTAAGAGTTGTGATCAAATTCCAAATACCCAGCTACACTTCAAGTCTAAAACGGTATTAATTAAAATTTTATATTGCGTTGGTAGTAGTTTTAAATATTTTTCAGTTAATTTGATCATATTAATGATGAAGTTAATTTGCATTAACGTTAGCAGTTATAAGCTAGCTTTGTTGACACGTGTCTGTATTTCACAACGCGTGAGGATAAATTTTTTTATTAAACTAATTATTATATTTATTTCCCGGAACATTTGGGCAGTGTAATGATGCTAATGAGGTTGGCATATGGATCAGTATAAGGTTGGATAAAGTTACTCGTTTTTTCTAGGTCCCTTTGCAATTTAGGCCTAACAATTATTTAGCACCCCGAAGCATGGTAAGGTCTGTAACTGAAACTTTGTTCCTTAGCTAGTCCGTGTTTAAGCTTTTAGTTGCCCGTTTTAGTTAATTAGTAATGTTCCGTAGGTGTCTGTATATAGGCTACAGTCCTTCCAGAAAAATGCGAAGTTTTTTTGTGATTGTCGCGGGCAAAAATCCTTGATTACGCGGCACGTTTTCTTAAAAAATGCGGTGGAATATGCGGGATATTTCTGCAATTTTATGCGATGAAATTGCGGGAACTTGCAAAAATTTCGGGAACTTGCAAAAAATGCGGGAACTTGCTAAAATTGCGGTTTGATGAAAAAGAGAAAAAAAGTAATTTCCCCAACACCCTGCTACTACCTTAAAGGGTAACTAAACCCTAAACCAACTTTTTTTAGTTAATGATCTGTAAGAATGGGGCTTTATTAGTACTGTTCATTAATTCGAGTAACTTTTTTGACATTTGTGTATAAAGTGTTTTAATTCTACAATATATGGTGTAAAAACGTCTGAGTGCTGCCCTCTTCAGGTTGAACGGTGGCTACTCCAGTTGAATTTTCCTATTGGATGTTTGCGGTGGTTCGTGACGGAAGGGGTTGTTGGTGAGGTAGGCAAGTTTCATACAGACAGATGCGTCTCAGGTGCACGCCCCCCTCCGCTGGGCTCTGCCCACTTTTCCAGCATTTTTCAAATATTGCCAGTGGGTGGAGTCTGGCTCTGATCAGGGGTTTAGTTACCCTTTAATGTAAAGAGTCATTTCCTATTACTTCCTATGATAAGCAAGCATACTACATCACAGAAAGTGCTGGTAATATTTAAGGTCTCATCTTGTTTTATTTCAGACCTTAATAAACATGGCAAACAAAACATTGAGTCAAACAAGTTCTGTAGCTTTACAAAAGGAATATGCTACAACTTCTGTAAAAATGAATAAATAAAATATAAAAAAAATAAAATGTGTACTTCCTGTTTTACAGAGGTAGCTATACAAAACAGACATCATCTGTTAGAATAAGTGCTTCCAATGCACAAAGTGCAATCTCTTACTGTATCGCATAATCGCGTTTTTCTGGAGGGACTGTGTTAGTCAAATTATAATGGTTCAATTTAAAGACAACTACAGTGTGTTTGAGAAAAAGAAAAAGCAGAAAGTTTTGTGTGATTGGTTTCTATAGGGGTCGGGTTAGTGTAAGGGGAGAGAATATACAGTATAAAAAAAATATATTGTCTGGAAATTCCCCCATAAAACATGGAAACCCAACCCTGTGTGTGTGTGTGTGTTCCTTTCAGGCTCTGTCTGTCAGCTGATCTGACCGCCTTGAACCACTGTGTGTGTGTGTGTGTGTGTGTGTGTGTGTCGCCCTTCAGGCTCTGTCTGTCTGCTGATCTGACCATCGTGAACCTCAGTGTGTGTGTGTGTGACGGTGATTAGTAGTAATGTGTCTCTTTATGTCCATGATGAGTGAGTGTGGTCAGACTGCAGAGGTCAAGCGCTCGAGGACATGAAGTGTCATGTGAGGAACCGTTAAACTGACTGATAAAGACACACTGTTTCTTCTGTCCTAAAAGTGTCTGAAAGAATTCTATTCACATTCAGACATGAACTCGTGAATTCTCAAATGAAATTAACTCTGTTTCATGTCCCAGACCTTTGAACAGACCTGGACTCCTTATCATTTTCTTGTTTTCCGAGTTGAATTCAAAAGAAGCTATTTTTATTTTATTTCACTTTATTATCATAGAGATGTCTTAACAAGTTGTTTCAACACATGTTCTAGGTGGATTGGAGAGATTGGGTCATGAACATTATTTGATCAATATTTTCCTCTGATATGAGCCCTTCAGTGTGTGAGACCCAGAGGAACGTTGCAACACTCACACAGTGTGATGAACTAACTTCCTTCAGTTATTACACACTTCTGCACAAGACTTTTGGTGACTAAGGGTGAAAATTCTGTAATAATTACATCATCTCCCCTCCGGAAACACAAACACCTTTTTAGATCAGTGTGAATCTCTGTGCGTTGTCGTGAGTGTGTGTGTGTGAGCTCTGTAAGGGTTGAGATTTCCTCATTGTTACACGTCACTGTTACACCCTCTTTAATCATGATCAGACACACTTTTCCAATTCTAAATACACATTTTCCTTCATATTGTCTTAGTTGGGAGGGACTGTGGTTATGTTTAGAATGACATAGCTACTACTTACCCAGCATGCATCTGTGGTCAAGTGTGGTCTGACTCGTAGTGGACATAATATACTTCGTACAACATTACGAGAGTGTGATATTAAAGGAACTGAAGCAGTTCAAGGGTTATTAATATTTAAATAGGATGAACTCAAATGCTCCTTTTCATCTGGCTCAGTTGTTTAATCTCTCCGGACAGACTCGGAGGGAGGGATTGTGGGTAAAGTAGGCCAGTAGATCTGTGGTGACTCGACACTGTGAAGGAATCCTCTCTGCAGTTTGACTTCCTGCTGTTATTAAAGGAAGCTTTTGTTGCTGCATTTCTGTGTTCAGTCACTGTCAAGAGAAGAACACACACACACACACACACAAACTCAGTCCAATATAACCAGTACCAGCAAAAAACCCACATATCATCTGCTTTTACCATAAACATTCACCATCATCCCATTAAAGTCGTTGTGTTTTTATACAGCAAATGTATACTCCAAATTTAGTAATGAGTTCACATTATTTACTGCTGTGTAATATCTGCATGATTAGTGGCATCAGTGTTTCCGTTCTGTCAAAAGTAAAAATGTGCAACAATTTGAAATGAATTGTTTATTTGTAGTAATTTGCATATGCATTAGCAGCTAATTCAGAAACCTAGTTAAGTCAGTTGTGTGAGAACCATTTTGTTTATAAAAAATAATACATTTATTCATTCATTCATTCATTCTCCAACTAAAAGTTTAAAGTGCCAGTAAGTATTTTTTTAATGATCTTAAAATATTTATTCAGCAATAATATACATATATATATATATATGTACATACATACAGTAAATACTGTAAAAATGTTGCTGCAATTAGTTATAACAACTTAAATATCCAACTCAACTTAAAATTTTAAGTTCTCAACAAATTTTAAGTTAAGCACGAAAACTTGAAACAGTTGAAACAGCACGCTATTACTTTCTAATGTTAAATTTTAAGTTGTGATAACTAATCACAGCAATAAATATTTGCATTGTATATAATATATATATATATATATATATATATATATATATATATATATATATATATATATATATAGAGAGAGAGAGAGAGAGAGAGAGGTTTGTTTAGGGATCTTGATCGTGTTAGTGTGAATGCATTAATCTGTGTGTATGTCGAAGTGAGACTGAAGCTTAATTGCTTGGTCATGTGATTATAATAAACTACGATTTTGTTGTTTGTTTCATTCCTCATTCTGTAGCAAACCATTTGGGAAACTGTGTGAGGGCAACATCCCAGAATATCCTAAGCAGTTGCTTCATTGCCTTGACAACACCTGTCGCCATGGCGCTGGAGTGTGTCTAATGCACTTTCACACACTCACACTTCTCGTTGTCACTTTCTCTGTCTGTCTCAGCGCAGTGAACTCAGTGTTCTGTGATGTTTGCTCTCTCTCTCTCTCTCTCTCTCTCTCTCTCTCTCTCTCTCTCTCTCTCTCTCTCTCTCTCTCTCTCTCTCTCTCTCTCTCTCTCTCTCTCTCTCTCTCTCTCTCTCTCTCTCCTTCTCTCTCTCTCTCTCTTTGTGACATTAATATCGTTGTTTTCACAGACCTTAATCTCCACGACTTCCACTCATATCACAGACAAATCTGATTTTTACTTGCTCTTTTGACATTACAGTTCAATGTAGACATAGTATAACATTCACAATGCAAAACCATTTATTAAAAACAACACTTAAAAAAAAATGCATTAACAAAAAAAGTGCACTTTAATGTCAGTTGAAGAGTAATATTTTCATATCAAATATGTATTTATAAAATATAAACATTAAAGTAATATGCTGCTTTCTTTATTTTTATACAAAAAATGCATATAATGGCCTCATTTGTGCAATTTGAAAATAATCTTTTAGGAATCCAGTAAACAGCTGAAGTGTTTTTGTGAGATTAAAGCACTTTTAGATGTAGTTGTTGTAGCTATGTGTGACTGAGCGTGAGGATGCTTTCACTCCTCTTCCCTCCAGCTTTTCCTACGGGGTTTCATAATGTTTTTTATTTATTTATAAGTTTAATAAATGGTAAACATAAGTTGTCGTTTGGACGTCTTGAAAAGCTGAAAGCTGTTATGTTTATTTCTGAAAACGTAGGCCTATAATAAGTAGGCTAGGCTATCTAGATAATAATGTTTGGGGTGTGTGTGCAGTTTACATTTTAGAGCAAAACGTTAAAATGTCATCACATTATGTTTACCACAGACCTTATTTTACTCACAATAAAAAATTCAATAAAAAAATAGGAAAATCTGCATAACAAAACCAGGCCAATTGCTAATCAAAACCCAATCATGCCAAAACAAACAAGGCAACAGTGTAAGCTCATGAGTGGGGTGATGATATATTTTTTGTTGTAGAATAAACCATGATGAAAGTGTCTCGAGCTTGTGTTCACCATAGATATTATTTCAGCCCATTCAAAAAAAACCATCGACTCTGGGACGAGGGAACTGGAAGTGCTAAAATGCTAAATCTATTCGGGGTTTTTGCCTAGAGAAATGCGTCATACCTGCACCAAACTATTGGACAAACTGATATCCACATTCCCTTGCACTTCAATAATTGTGTTTGGTCAAAGTGGAATTATGAGGACATATTTTTATTTATTTAATATTAATAGATGTTTTAGATCGGTTTTGTTTTATGAGCAATGTTTTCTTTTTTACGTTTTGTTACTTTTTTCTTTTTAAGTATACCTACAATGATAGCTTAAACTTGCACTCATGTGTGTATGTACATTTATAAAAAAAAAAAGTGAAACGAGTGTATTCTAATACATGTGGACTGTAGGTACAGTAACAAAACCAGGCTGTTTGATTTGAAGGCTCAAAAGAGGGCGTCATGCCAGCTAAACACATTTGAATTGAATTGAAAAGTAATAAAGTGTAGATTATACCCTCTTTTGTTATTCAAAGCTGTAAAAAGAGGATTTTTCTCTGATTTACATTTCCAATAACTCCTCAGAAGAAGCTTCAAGTGTCCTTTTTCCTGATCCGTGTATATACCAGTCCTTCCTCCACATCTTCCCTGTTCCACATGTCTGTTTGTGTTTTGTTCGTCTGTCCCCCTTTTTGGATTCTAGTCACTCCTTCCATTCGACTCTCTTGGAAAAGGAAAGGGTTTCCATGGTAACGCCAGCTGAAGTGGAAAAGACTGTGTGTGTGTGTGTGGGGTCAACAACAGTGTGATTTTTTTCCCCAGGGTTTCATGACGGAGGCAGAGAAAATGAAGGACATTTTCTTTGTGTCTCTGCTGGATTTTTATTGCCATCTGTTAAAGGTGAACTATGCAGGTTTTTTTTTACCTCAACCGAACACCTTCGGAGTCATTGGAATGGTTATATTACTTGAATGGTGGGAATGGTGGTCGTTTCGCACCCCCCTATCGCATGTGAGCGGAAAAAACACACTTGCAACTTTGAGCCTGCCGCAGCATCAGGAAGTGTCGCGTGATATCAGGTCTCGCGATGTAACGAATTGCTTTACGGCAAAAAAGATCTGATAAAATTCTGATAAAATAAGCATCAAACAGAAATAACCCGCCGCCTTATACATGTGGTGTTCGAGGCGCACATACAATACAGGCTGCCGACAGTTAAACAGGGCGCGCGCAGCTCTTAAAGGGGCCACACCTTATTTCAACTCGTTGCAGCTTCCATCCTACTGAACAGTTACCGGTGTACAGGGGGAGGGGATCCGGCCGTGAGTGCAGAGCCATCTCTGCGTGAGTGCTATTAACGACAGTACAAGTACTCCACAGCAACTCTAGGGGTCGCTGTTTGACAAAAACGGAATTCCTGCATAGTGCACCTTTAATTGTCTCTAATCAAGCTGACTCTTGTGAAACGCCTTTGACCTCTGACCCCTACCAGTGTCTACCTCTCCTACATCAGCTCCTGGTCACCTGTCTGAAACCTGGTCAAACCGCACAGCTGTTAAAACACTGATGCATTTTTGGCAAAGGAAGCAGAGAAAAAGAAAACCTGCAGAAAGTCTCTGTGATCCTGAAAGAGAAGCTTGTTTCATCTAGCTTAGTTTGACTGAAACAGAGCTGAGAATGCAGAGCCAAATCACTTGTTATGATTAGTGAACTGGACACGTGTTTGCTGTATGGAAAATACTCATTATTGAAGACTGAACAGTGAAACAGAACTCGAGTTGTACATAGAAGTAGTTACTTCAATGTGCAATGCCCGTGAAAAAATCAGTATTTGTGTTTTTAGTAAATGTTTGAGTTGCTGAATAGCCTAGGCTACTTTTAAACTCTGAGAAAATGATAACATTAAGCGCACCAGAATAAAATATAATATTCAGAATTAAACGGTGTAGCTGACTTACAGATTCAGTTAAATCGCTACTTTTTTCAAAAAGAATATTGTAACAAAATAACAATGTAACAAATGTATAATTTGTATAGAACACTGTAATAAATGTATAATTACATTGTAATAAATGTATAATAACACTGTAATAAATGTATAATTACATTGTAATAAATAAATAACAATGTAATAAATGTATAATTACATTGTAATAAACGTATAACACATTGTAGTGTTATAGACAAACAGAAATGTACATTTGCATTTTATACACTACTTTTTCAAAAAGAATCGCTACTTTTTTCAAGAATAATGTGACAAAATAATAATGTAACAAATGCATAATAATAATAATGTAGCCTAACAAATGTATAATAACACTGTAATGTACAATAACATTGTAACAAATATATAATAATAATAATGTAAGAAATGTATAATAACGCTGTAATGTATAATTACAATTGTATTAAATGTATAACAACACTGTAATAAATGTATAATTACATTGTAATAAACGTATAATAAAACTGTAACAAATGTATAATTACATTGTAATAAATGTATAAAACTGTTATAAATGTATACACTACTTTGTAATAAATGTATAATAAGACTGAAACAAAAATGTACATTTACATTTTATACACTACTTTTTCAAAAAGAATCGCTACTTTTTTCAAGAATAATGTGACAAAATAATAATGTAACAAATGCATAATAATAATAATGTAGCCTAACAAATGTATAATAACACTGTAATGTACAATAACATTGTAATAAATGTATAATAAAACTGTAATAAATATATAAATACATTGTAATAAATGTATAAAACTGTACTAAATGTATAAATACATTGTAATAAATGTATAAAACTGTAATAAATGTATAATTACATTGTAATAAACGTATAATAAAACTGTAACAAATGTATAATTACATTGTAATAAATGTATAAAACTGTTATAAATGTATACACTACTTTGTAATAAATGTATAATAACACTGTAATAAATGTATAATTACATTGTAATAAATGTAATTATATTTATAATTATACAATTATATTGTAAAAATAACACTGTAATAAATGTATAATAACACTGTAATAAACGTATAATTACATTGTAATGTAATCGCTACTTTTTTCAAAAAGAATCACTACTTTTTTTTTTTTAAATCGCTACTTTTTGGAACATGTTCAGATGTTCTTTAAGGGCAAATCAAACCCGTAGGAGACTGTTGCTCCATTTTTCAGTCTTTTTTGAATGCTTTGGCAAGATAGTTTGCATAATATTCTGTGAACATCAGAAACTATTTAATTTGCAAAGGTGGTGAGAAAACTCATGTTGATGAACATGATATTCATGCACGCATATCTACCATATATATATATATATATATATATATATATATATATATATATATATATACACTTCTATATATTGTATACTATATATACCTACATTCATACATTCATAGATACATGCATAAACAAACATGGACATGTATATGCAGATAAACATACTTGTATGTTTGTAGGTATATGTTGGTATGTACTGTATATATGTGTGTAGCTGTAGGTGTGTAAACATATATAGGTGTGTAAAGATATGAATGCATGTATTTCTGTGTATATTTGTGAATGAATGTATAGATGTATGTTATGAATACATGTTTGTATGAAGACCAACCAATTATATATGAATGTTTGTATGATATACTTGTATAATTACATTGTAATATACATTGTTATACATGTATATATGTGTTTATATGTAGGTATGTATGAATGTATGCATATCATATTTCACCTAACAATTGTTTTAAATGCATTAAGATTTAAGCAGTGTGAATGTATATGTAAGAAAATACATATAACATTTTTGTAAGATCCACACTTAAAGCTGTGTTATTACATTGTGATATTGTGAAAACAAAACAATGAAACAAATAATTTGAGAACCTTTTATTTGAAATGTCAGTGTTCAGGAAAAGAAGAAAAAATAAAATAAAAATAAAACAGCAATATAAATATTAGCATATAAAATGCAAGTAGCACACAGGAGGCGGGAATCAAAGCGTCTTATCAGCGATGTTACAGCAGGATTACAGCATCAGCAGACACACACGCACACACAGATAATAGATCTATTCAGATTCTTCATATAGACATTAAGAAGCACTCTCACATGTAAGCACAACAGAGATCACCAAATTAATAAACAGAGGCGTTTAGGTCTATTTGTCCTCCATTTTGTGTCTTTTCATGGAAAAGTGTGACAGGAAAAGAGAGAAAAATGAACGACAAAAATATATGCAGAACATCACAACTTCTAGACTAAGAGTGTGTCACTATTTATTTTCATAAGTAAAAGTTAAACTCTTTATTTACAGGTGCGTTAGTTGGCTTTCATAGTGCTAAAGAACTACATCGGTAACAGAGTGACAAGTGTTTTTTTTTAGTTTTTTTTTTACTTTATTTTTTATCTTTTTTTTCTAAAAATAAAATGACATTCCAGTAGTAAGCCATTCCTCTTAAACTGATTATCTGAAAAGGTTTGATGTATGTTTTAAGGGCTATTTACAAAGGAACGGCATGCCAATGGGAAAGTGGACCGGAATCAGCATTTGGACGGAATATTTGTATCATAAGTATTTTCTAGAACACCAGCTTTCCAAAAGTTCTACTAACAGACTCTTTAATGGATTTAACATGTGCTGCTTGTACATTCGGTGAGCACAAGTTGCCTTCTTGACGAGAATTGAATTTAAACCCATTCATATTGAAATCACTGAGCTTGTTGCACAATCATGGCAAAAAAGAAAAGAAAAAAAGATCAGAAAACGTCTGTCAGCCACTCAAAATATCCGGAGGTTTTGTCACCATTAAAACAGCAGATACTCATAGCGAGTATCATTACTAACCAGCACTGATAAAGAGCTTCAACACTTCAGGATAACCTGGAAATACTGAATATTAAGGACAATATGCCACTGCGTGTGTTCATGGACTTACAGGTAACTGGTTTCGCAACGCTCCCGTAATGGCTCGGAAAACATTCAGTCAACGTTTAAAAAAACATCAAAACTCTGGCTCAGTGATACACAGGGAATCCATTCTTCGATTATTTGAAAAACACAACAAAAGCGGACGGTGTGAACCTCCGTGAGAAAGGTTGTGGACGCGCAGTTTGTAGACGTCAGGTGACGTGGAGATTATCCAAGGCGCAAAAAAACAGCATGCAGCTATAGTCACCTGACATGAACACGTCTAAAACAATCAATAAAAAAAAGTCCGTAGTGGTATTTTAGTAAACAATAACAAAAGGAATACAAATCATGATGCACTTTTACAAACGCCGCATCATCCTACTTGGGCACGTCATGAAACGCGGCGACGGACACTGTGTCTTTGATTGTTATAAATAATACATTTCCTCTGTCCCGACGGTTTAACATGATCACGGTAAAGTATTACTGTGGTAAATACATTATTGGCTAGATATACGCAGGAATATAGTGTCGCTTAAAAGGTTGCATAAACTTGGCAAACATGTGAGCATGAACATATGAAAAACAAAGGGATCAGAATTATATGCGAATTATTTTACAGTACTTGAGCAGGAAAATAATGCATGTGTGAAATCTGAGAAGTGGGTTTTTACATTTGACCTCATATTTTCCTCTAAATACAGATCCAGCTAAACTTCCCCCTCTACTTCTTCTCCTTCTTGGTGGACTTCTTCTTGCTGGCGGGCGTCTGGGCGTCCTTGGGCGGCTCTGGTTGTGGGACGGGGGCCTGTGCTGGAGGCAGGGCCTGCTGCTGGACTTGCTGTTGGTTGGAGGTCAGGGTGGCAGTGCTGCCGGGGATGTAGACGTTCTGCCTGTAATCGGGCACGTGCTGCAGGGTGAACTGAGGACTGTAGCGGGTGGTCAGACCCATGCTGCCCGGGGCCAGAGTGTTGGCCGCCTCGCTCACCTCTGCAGACCAAAGAGAGTTTCTGTTAGGTGATTTTTCAGAGGATTTCTGCATTACAATACTGGTTCAATGACAGTGTCAATGCTGCAACGTTCATTACTTATGAAGAGAACTGTAAAGCAGCTCTACAGAAGATAATAGTGTCAAGTCAGTGTTGACACAATTTAGTTTAATAACGGTGTTGATGCTGCAGAGTTCTGTAGAGCTGCTTTATTGCTAAATCAAAGACAATAGTGTCATCATTCAGTTCAAGTTTTGTTCATCCAGTAGTGTCAGTGCATTCACTTTGCATTAAAAAACATGAGGAAACACCATTAGAAGGCCAGAAACTGAAATGAAACAGAAACCCTTTTTAAACTCAACAAAGCGTATTCTAAAGACTTAGAAAAGAAAACAACCAATGACAAAAGCAAACCAATTGAGTGTTATTGGAAACCTGGCGATTGGCTGATCACAGAACAGAACAACACTGGACAGAACAGTGGAAACACTGACACACTGTCTGACGGGAACCGAATAACTCGATAACGTCTGTCTCAGAGTCTTTGCAGAACAAATATAAAATGATTCCACTTGCATCTCATGTGTCTGTGTGAATGTCTATAGAATCTGGACAGAACTATCTGCTCTATTCTGCTTTTGCTTATGTACACTACAGTTCAACAGGTTCAAAGTACGTTTTTTTAATTAAAGGGTTAGTTCACCAAAAATGAAAATTAAGTCATTAATTACTCACCCCCATGCTGTACCAACCCCGTAAGGCCTTCGTTCGTCTTCGGAACACAAATGAAGATATTTTTGATTAAATGTGACAGCTGGATCACTCCTCCATAGGCTCCCTAAGGGAATGAATCCTGACGGCCCAGAAAGTCAATGAAGAAAATGTTTAAATATTCCATGTCGCAACAGTGGCTCAACTATAAGTTTATCAAGCGACGAGAATACTTTTTGTGCGGAAAAACAAACAAAAAATCGTGGAAATCTCTTGAAGTCTCGTTTCAGGCCTACAAGGAAGAAAAGGAATAGTCGAATAAAGTCGTTATTTTTGTTTGTTTTTTCGCACAAAAAGTATTCTCGTCGCTTGATAAACTTATAGTTGAGCCACTGTTGTGACATGGAATATATTAAAACATTTTCTTTAATGACTCTCTGGGACGTCAGGATTCATTCCCTTAGGGAGCCTATGGAGGAGTGATCCACCTCTCAGATTTAATCATAAATATCTTCATTTGTGTTCCGAAGACGAACGAAGGTCTTACGGGGTTGGTACAGCATGGGGGTGAGTAATTAATGACTTAATTTTCATTTTTGGGTGAACTAACCCTTTAATACTTTTATTCAGCAAGGACACATTAAATTGATCAAAAGCGACATTACATTTTTAAAAATGTTTATATTTCAAATAAACGCTGTTATAATGAACTTTCCATTAATCAAAAAACCTTAAAATATGCATCAGTTTCCACAAAAATATAAAGCAGCACAACTGTTTTCAACACTGATAATAATAAATCTGTCTTGTGCAGGAAATCCTCATATTAGAGTGATTTCTGAAGGATCGTGTGACACTGACGACTGGAGTAATGATGCTGATCACAGGAATAAATTGCCTTTACAATATATTCACATAGAAAACTTGTAATAATATTTCACAATGTTACAAATTTGACTGTATTTTTGATCAAATAAATGCAGCCTTGGTTGCATTTATCCTTGGTTGCATTTATTTGATCAAAAATACAGTCAAATTTGTCACATTGTGAAATATTATTACACAATATTATTAATGCAATATTATTAGCTTTAGAGTCTGTAGAGTTTTTAACTTTATGTAACAGCAGCTGTCATCTAAATGATGAGAAAATACCACAGCAACTAAATAAATGTGTGATGAGTCACTTTCCATGTTTTCCCATTCAGTCCCAGAATACAGGGAAACATGAGAGGATGACGTCACGCTGCTGTGATGTGGTTTATAGATAGAGAATTGTCTCTGTGAGTCAACATGCAAACCGTGATCTGATTATAATGTAAATGACCACCAGCACTCTCAGAATGCATGTTTCTCCTGTGTTTTCAACATTACAAATCTGCACAATCCAATACATAGTGATGCGCGCAGATATGAATATTATATATATATATATATATATATTATATATATATATATATATATATATATATAGAGAGAGAGAGATTGTCACCGTTGGCCGCGGCCATCAGCGCCTGGAGCTGCTCGGCCTCAGTGGGGGGGTTGGGCCAGGGTCCTGTTCCCATGGCAACCTCAGGAGTGGCAGCAGCCCTGCAGAGAGGAAGAGGAAGAGGAAGAAGAGTCAGCAAAACAGAGGCCGTTCTGTAGTGCTGCTATCAGCAACAGCTGCAGCGTGTGTGTGCCCGCACACACACTCACACACTCAAT